>BMAC01000476.1:93836-107808 GCA_014905375.1 Phtheirospermum japonicum
AAAAGAAGAAGAAGAAAAAGAAGGATGGTGAGTCTAGTTGAATTTGTGTTAGTCAATGCCTACGCGCTAATTAAGGCTTGTGTTTTATTTTTAATTTTCTTATGAAGCCTAATGTTTAGAAGGCAAGAGTTGTGTAAGAAGCATGCTATAAGCTTCAATTATGCTTAAGTGGTTTGAGCTTTCAGTCGGTTTACGAGTTTTGAAGTTGAAGAATAGCCTATTTGAAGGCTACATTATGAGTGTTTAGTGAGGTTTTTCTTTTGTACGAGGTGAAGCTATTGCTTCGTGTTTAGGTTAGGTTGAGTGAGCTATTGATCATGTTTGATCATGAGTTAGCCACACGACTTATATATACCATACCCATCCAAAAAGCCTTACATTACAACCCACAAAGACCTTACCGATTCTTAGTTTTGACAGTACACTTAATTTGCGATTGAAAAGAGATTGATTTTCGGTGCTTATTTATTGTGCATGTAATTGTATGATTTGAGTGTATACACGTCCCATGCAGAAAATACTTGAGTTCTTTTGAGCGTACTTATATATATTATCCTTCGTGAGGAAGCATGATTTTATTGAAGCAACAATGTAATAATGGTCAAGTGTTTGACGTTGCGTGACTTGTACCTATACTTTCAAAATTACGTATGTAGCATATCACGACTCACTGCTTGAACTTATTGTCATTCTAGTTATACTTTGAATTTATCGTTTGTTCGAGGACGAACAAACCAATTAAGCCTGGGGTAGTTGATTAGAGTAGATTTGTCCTTATTTTTATTAGCTTTTTAGTTTGTTTTTCTATTATTTTTTTTTTTGGTATAAGTTAGACGATTTAAGCTTAATTCCGTATTTTTATAGTTCCGACTTATTTTACCGTATTCTACTCATAATTGATGTAAATAGGTGATATTTCGTTGTTTTTCACCTTACAGCTAAGTAACCGGAAGAGTTCAGCGCGTAATAGACGAAGTTTGATGTTCAAGAATAAGAGAACGAGCTTTCCGGCGAAACGAGTAGCAAAAGATCGAGAGACGGAGACAGACGCTCTGTCGCGTCGACTTACGCGAGCGTCGACGCTCCGTCGACGCGAGCCATGATCCGCGTCAGTCGACGCACTGCCGACACTACATTCTGAAGCGTTGACTGAAGGGGCGTCAGTCGACGCACGATCAACGCAACCTTCTGAAGCGTCGACCGAAGGGGCGTCAGTCGACGCACGGTCGACGCAATTCTCTGAAGCGTCGATGCAAGCCCGCATCAGTCGACGCACCCACCCAGCCAACGCGCACACTCAGGCAGCACCGACGTCGAGCATTAGCGCGCGTCAGTCGATGCACCGTCGACGCGACGGCCCAGAATTTGGATTTTAGTGTTTCTTGTGCGCCAAGACTTACAATATCTATATAAACCCTCCATATTTCGGATTTTTAGGGGAGACACCAGAGACACATAATACACGACCACCTAGGGTTCCATAGCTTCCAATAACAATAATTCCACATCTCATAACGAGATTTGAAGACGGAGATCAAGGATCGAAGAACAACACATCCAAAACATCGAATTCGAGTTCGAGATTCAATCTTCGCCCAAGATCAACGTTCAAACTCCGGAATAGCTGGAGCTTTTTACTGCTTTCATTAGTTTCAGTAAGTACTCTAAATTCTTAGTTAATTTCGTAGTTAATTGCTTAGTTAATTTCTTAGTTAATTCTAGTTTTAATAATTAGTTTAATCGTTTCATGCTTGAGTATTGGATATTGGATATTGGATTACTTTAGTTTATTCGTGCACCTTGATTTATGCTTAATTATTCGTTCTTAGATTCGTATGATGCGATTGCTTAAGGGTAGTTATTATATTTATGCTTTAGATTCGTTGCTTTAAATTCTTAGTTCTTAMGTTCAAGTAGTTTAAATTATTGCTCGTACTTGATAATCTAGTTAGAATAATTAGTTTAATTRGCCYTAGTTTAATTATTGCTTTRKTTTATAATGATCAACTCAATATCTTTTAAAACCCCAATTGTACATGTATTTTACTTTAGTTCGTAAATTGAGACAAACATCCGAAAGACCGAACAGTTGTTTTCTCGAGAGATACGACTCGAGTCAAACTTATCACCCTACAAGTACCTCGTACTCTTGCGAGCAAACTTACGTGCTTTTAAATTAATTAATAAAAATGGGTGCACAAAAGTTTGGATCAGTACCAAAGGATGACCAGCACTAGGACTTGACTTGTCCATGAACATAACAACCTTGGATGATCAGGTCCTAGGTCAGAACTAAATTTTTTTACAGGGGGGAGATAAACCCGTGGAAACACAATGATGCATTTATTGAGCAGGAAAAGATCGATTAAACAGGCGGAAGCCCAAAGAAAACTGAAGCATACCAAGACATTCCAGAAAATACGACACACATATGGATATGCAGATGAAAAATAGCCGAAAGTGCAGAAATTCAGAATATATTTTCATTTCAGCAAAAGCTCAAAAATTACAAGAACAGACTGCACACACCCAAGAAGGATGGCAGTTTTGTTTACAAAAACTTCAGGATAAGAATTAAAATATGCAGTTCATCTGGGGGAGGACCTCCGATCTGAGGCTAGAGCCCAGCGGACTCGCCAGAGCTCCCACTCTGTTTCATGCAGACGGCGGCGGTACTTATCAGACCGCTCGGCAAGTGCTTGAGTTTCGCCGGCGGCGACAGATAGACGATTCATAGACTCGAGTAAATCAGCCCTCTCTTCCTGCAGTTGGAAATTTATCTGACGGAGCTCGGACCACTCTTTCTTGTAATGGCATTTTTTCTGCCTCTTCCTCTCCAGCAAGCGGTAGAGGCCGCCAATCTTCTCCTTGAGAAAAGTTAGTTGATCAGAAAGTTTGAATTCTTCAACCACCAGAGAAATGTTCTTCCTTTTCACAAGATCTAGTTCTTGGAGAAGAGGAGAGGATGCCATTGCAGATAGTTGAAGAAAAATGAAAGCATATATACATGTATTTAATGAAATCAGAGGCACGTGACAAGAATCAAAAATTACTAGGGTTTCCGGATATTTAGGAAACCCTAGAAGTTCAAGAGTCACTACAAGACAAAAAAGAAAAGCATCCATTATTAAAAATTATCTGAGATTACATAAACTTAAGCAGAATTGCAGTCAGACCAGCCACACAGGCAACCTACAGGTCTGCTAAAAAATAAAAAAACCCTACAACCTAGGCATCTACCTCCATGTCTGCCCTTAGCTCTGCCGACAGCTGGTCCACTGTGCCTTCAGACAGACCTCCCGGAGACGCTCCCCTAGGCAACTCACCCAGATCTGCAAAGGTTGGGGAGGGAGAAGATGTAGGGGGGACCACGGCGAGAATCAGGTCTGATTGAGGTTGACTGGGCTCGGGAGAATGGAGAACAGAGTGAACGTGCTCAGTGAACTCTACAGACCCAATTGTATGGAGGCGGTCCTTGGAAGGTTCGTAAGAGAAGGAGGTCGGCTCAGGTGGGGTTTTCAGTGGTACGCTCCGATCAAAAGGAACGTTGGGATTAGCCAGAGCCCATTTAGCTTGCTCATCCAAGCCATAGTTGTAGTATACCACAGCCTCTGGAAAGAGCAGGGAGAAAAGTTCTTTGGATCCTAGGAAGGTCTTCCTGGCTTCGTCCCTTGCCGCCTGGATCAAGTTGAGCCCCTTCTCAAAATTTAAAAATTTTGTCTCCCATTCGCTCTTGTCCTTGGCTAAAGCCTTGTCTGCCAGACTTCTCACCTCCGTGATGGCCTCATCCCGAGCCTCGGACCGGGCTATCTCCAGCATTTTCTCCTGGGCTTTCTTCACCCCATCCACTTCCTCTTGCAGCTTCTTGACTTCTTTGATCTTCTCTTTGGCAAGGTCCCGGACCTGCAGCATCTTCTCATTAAGGGCTTTGTTCTCCTTAATGAGATCAGATTGGGCCATCGATCTGGTCGCCCTAATGGCCAAGAGGGCCCTCTTAGCTTCAGCCTGGATATGAAAAAGAAAGTTAGAGACTCGCAAAATGACTAATGAGGAGGAAGAGAGGTAACAGAAGGTTTACCCGAGCCTCATCCTGACACCAGGACTCCAGCAGCTCGCGATCGCTCATTTGCTCCAAAACACGCATGTCTTCAGGAGCACATTGGGCGCTTACGTGACGAACTGCTATGTCACCTGAGTAGTTCAAGACAGGAGTCCTGCGAGGAGGGCCTAGGCTGCGGGTGACGGAGGCGGTCCCCGAGGCGGCTGGAATAGCTGGGGCCGTGGAGATATTCACACCTCTACCGCGAGTGGAACGAGGCCTTTTCAGCAGAGGAGATATGAGTCGCCTCACCGGGGGAGGACCTGGAGGTGGCATGGAGGAAGGAGGGCTCTGGGCTTGAGGTGCAGAAGACGTGCCCACTGCACGGGCCGCAGGCTCCGCATCAGCCTCCGCGCTTTTCTTGCTAGCCGACTCGAACATCATGCGCATCATCCTTTCTGAAAATAAAGAACAAACGAAGTAAGACTCACGGGCATTAAGATACGATGTAACAGATCAGGCTAGAGAAGGCTTTTTACCAATCTCTGGGGTTAAGGGACCTGTCTCGCAGGTTTCGTTGAAAAAATCAAAAACATGGGGGAGGAGGAGCTCATTAATATTAATAGGATTCTCATTCAGAGTAGATATGCTTCTCTGAATACGAGAAGGTCTGCCCTCCGCAGTCAGGGGTGGATAAGAAGGCAGTTTCTCTATGGGGGTGGGGTCAAAACCCCAGTCTCCATCGCAGTAGACAAAGAAAAACATTTTCCGCGGGGCTTTGTGAGAGGAGGGAAGTTTGTGTATAAAATGAACCCCAGGTCTGGCCATGAGGTAAAAGCAGTTAGGAGATAAGATCTTCGCTTGGAAGAGCTGGTAGAAAACAAGGGCTGTTGGATCCAGGCCAGCGTAGCGCATGGCCAGATTGTAGCATACCATGATTCTGAAGGAATTATGGGTAAATTGAAAAATGTGAATTCTGTACATTTGGGCTATCTCGAGCATCAAAGGATTTACTGGTAAATGTAAACCCGCTTGGAATTGGTCAACATAGAAAGTCAACCATCCCTCCGGCGCTTCACAGGCCAAAATGCACACTGGAGGAGGATAGGGATCGAAGGGTTCCTTGATTTTATATTGGGAACAGATTTCCTTTATCGAGTGTTGGCTAAGGATAGAAGTGATCTTGGGATGATCAGGTACTGGTGGAGGGTATACTAAACCCTCAACAGATGAGGAGCCGGCAGCCGCCGCTGCCGGAGGATTTAACGATAACAGGGGGGAGGTTGTCGCTGCCTTCGGGCTAGTACGAGGCTGAGATGACGAAACCCTTACTGCGTCTATAGAGGTAGATGGCGGAGAGGCAGATGCCTCGACCGCCTCTGGGACGGATGGTGAAGAAGAGGAGAGGGCTACCGTCTTCTCCGGGGTAACAGACGGCGGAGATGCGGAGGCCCTTATATCTAGGGGAGATGACATTATAAGAAAATAAAAGGCAAAAGGCTGAGAAAGGTACCTAGTTTTCAAGGGTCGCCAGAAAAATAAGATGGAGAGAGAGTTCGCCGAACACTGGGGAAGATAGGAAAAACCTGAGAATTTTGAAAGGTGAAAAACGAAAAGTAAGATAGAATGATGAGTCCAGTGAGAATAATAATATAAAAGATAAATTTGAAAAATAGAAATCGATAAAGGCGGGATTTGATGGGATCCTCGCATTTAATGCTGGCAGGCGAACAGTGCCCTAGGAGGTGAGCTGGAGCGTCAACCGTCCTAGAATAGTGCTGACGTGGCGTGTACTCGAAGGACTGGTGTGGTTGTTACTTGGGGGGATGAACCGACATCACTAATGCCAATAATTAGGCCTGGGTGTCAGGCGGATTTCTCGGGATTCCCCCAGTACGAGAAATCATGAAGGACAGAATGACCTCATTTATTTTGAAAGAGCTTTGGAATGTTACAGATCTACCCCAACTATTCGGGGGGAGGAGTTGATAGGGTAATATATACGCCAGACCTGGTTTGGGGTAGCTCTAACTCAGAGTAGTTAGATAAGTTGAGAGATGGCTAGAACAGCTCTGTCTCAGAAGAAGATCTAATTAACCCTCCTGAGAAAATAGAATATCAGGAAGAGGTGGTTATCGCTCGGGATTCTTCCTGGCTTATCCATCTTGAAGAGATCACTAACAACTCGGAGATTATGCCGGGCTGAGGAAAGTGCTCTGCTAGGGAAGTTATGGGGCTGAAGTTAAGCCTAATAGATGCTGAAGTGATACAGAATAAGGAAGACCTGTAATAAAGAAGACCTGATTAGAGTCAAGTCTAATATTAATACTGAGGTGGTGTGGAGGAAAGAAATAAGGAAGATCTGGAATGGGGAAGACCTATTTTCTAGACTCCCGGTAAAGATACAAGTGGGACCACTTGTCAGAATTTGTTACGTAATGGCCCGAGATTCGCGGCATGTGCTCCTGAGATCCCGGCTGGGGTCCCCATCAGGAGAAACTATAAATATCTCAGCCCCAAGGCTGAGAGAGGTATGTCATTCTCTTGAACATTCCTTCTTATTTTCTAGAAAACACCTCAAACGCTTACTGACTTAAGCATCAGAGAGGTTTCCACCGGAAAATCACCGGTGGTCCTTTCTAATTTGTTTTTGTGGCGTAGGTTCAGGAAGCTCTTGGGTTTTCAAGTGTTATTCAGGTAGTTCACTTTTTGGGCTGGAACACTCAGGTCTCACGATTGGCGACCTAATAGATTCAGGTCTCATAGATTGCGACCTGATATGTTCAAGACAAGTGAGTACCGAACTGACAGGTCTCAGCATCAGAAGTCCGCATGGAGCCTACATCACGTCGGATGATGTCAGCCCTAGCATAGTACAGTCCAGCCTGCTATAGCTGTCAATAGTACTGTAGCAATATTAGCCACACGATCATAGCTAGCCGTTGTCATATGTACTGTATCAAATCTGACCATAGGATCTAGGGCAACCCTAGTCAGCTATGTTGCTATAATTAGCCGTGTACTACATTGATGTTGGGTATGAAAAAGATTAGAGAAATATATACAGTACATTCTCCTTTACTCGCTTTACAATAGCTCTCCTTTTATTATATTAGCTCGCCATGAGCTCACAACTTTTCTTTCATGGTATCAGAGCAGGTTTGAGGGCCTGACTCTGTTTTTCTCTTGCGAATGTCTCATAATAACTCCTCCTCCTCAACCCAAACCTCCTCACCTCTACCTCCAATCGTTTATCCCCAAAGTCAACTCATTTCAACCAAATTAGATGAAAATAATTACTTGATCTGGAGACAACAAGCCTTGACGACCATCAAAGGCTATGGTCTTGAAGCATTCATTAAGAAAGGGTCTACAGCTCCACTACAGCTTATAACTGATGAAGGAGAAAATCAGACAAACCCCCTCTTTTCTACGTGGGAAAGGCAAGATCAGATCTTAGCCTCATGGATTCTGTCCTCTTTAAGTGAGAGCATTCTTGTTTTAACTGTTGGTTTCAATACATCCGAAGAAATATGGTCTGCTCTTGAGAACAATTCTGCTACGCAATCTCAAGCCAAGATAATGCAGTATAGGATAATGTTGCAGTCCTTAAGAAAAAATGTCTTGTCTATGAAAGAGTATTTGGGAAAGATGAAGTCTTGTTGTGATGTTTTAGCTTCTGCAGGGAATAAGATCTCTGAAAAGATCAGATCTTGCATATTTTAGCTGGATTAGGGAGTGAATATGACTCAGTGATGGTTAATGTGATATCCAGGCCGCAGCCTTATACGTTAGCTGAGCTGCATGCTCTTTTGCTCAGCTACGAGGCCAAATTGGAAACCAACAACAACAATACTTCGTATGTCAATACATAAGGGTCTCAGCCCTCTGTCAATGCTGCAACACAGGTCAACGCTGCAAGAGTCAACAACAATTATCAACAAAACAGAGGTCGCGGAGGTGGCAGGAACAATTTCAAAGGTAGTAGGGGAGGAAGAAGAGGTCGCGGAGGAAGATCGAATGGAGGAGAAGGGTTGTCTGGCAGATATGCTATATTTCTGGACACACAGCAGATAGGTGCTGGTACAGGAATGACAACTCCTACAGTAACACTCAATCCAACCAACAGTCAGTCTGAAACCCTTCATTGCATATGGCACAGTTTGGGAATGCTGGAAGCATGAGCTCGCATTCGGACTATGATGTTGATACTCTCTGGTTTCCTGACTCTGGATCAACTGCGCACGTGACAAATGACCTCTCAAACCTGAATATGGCCTCAGAATATGTTGGAGGGAACAGGCTCCAAATGGGAAATGGAGCTGGAGTGAACACTAACCACATTGGTAACTCTTTTCTCAAAACTCCTCTCGGTTCTAAAATATTTTTGTTCAAAAATCTAGTTCATGTTCCCTCAATCACTAAAATTTTGTTGAGCGTTTCCAATTTTGTCTCTGATAATAATGTTTTTTTTGAATTCCATCCTTCTTATTGTCTTCTTAAGGATCAAACCACCAAGGCCATCTTGCTCAAAGGGACAGTTAAAGATGGACTATATCATTTCCACCTACATACCACCAAGCCAGACACTTATCATCCTTCATCTGCACCGCCTTTCATCATGCGACCTGCTCAAACTTGCCTCGTTTCAAGTTCTCAAAATAAAGAGCATGTTTCTGATCTATGGGTCACTCTAGTCAAGATGTAATAGATAAGGCTTTGAAAAGCTGTAATATCCCTTATAACAGCAATAATAAAAGTTTATCTTTGTGTTCCTCTTGTATGTTAGCAAAAAGCCACAAGCTTCCTTTTCCTAACTCTCATTTTACTAGTTCCCAATCTCTTGAACTTATCCACTCCAACCTCTGAGGACATGCCCCTATCAAATCATCAAATGGTTTTTTTATTACGTTAACTTTATCGATAATTTCAGTAGATATACGTGAATTTATCTTTTAAAGTCCAAATCAGAAGTTTCAAATGCCTTCGTTCATTTTAAAAACCTTGTTGAAAATCAACTAAACTGCAAGATCAAAAAATTCCAATCAGATGGTGGCACTGAATATAAACCTCTGGCTAAGGTTTCTATAAATCATAAGATATCTTGTCCTTATACACCAGAACATAATGGTGTGTCTGAAAGGAAACATAGGCATCTTGTGGAAATGGGATTGTCTTTGCTTGCTCATTCCAACATACCTCTTAGGTTTTGGGATGATGCCTTCATTACTTCTGCCTACGTCATTAACAGAATTCTTTGCAAAACAAATCTGTATAAAACTCCTCTTGAGTGTCTCTTCAATCAGCGACCTGATTACAACTTTCTTAAAGTTTTTTGGTTGCTTTTGCTATCCCCACATCAGACCCTATAATTCCCACAAACTTCAATACAGGTCGGTTCCATGTACTTTCCTTGGTTACAACACTCAGTACAAAGGATACAAAGTCATGTTACCTTCTGAGAAGGTGATAATCTCCAGAAATGTTGTGTTCAGTGAGCATGAGTTCCCATACAGGTCTAAACAGGTCGCTAACTCTCCACACTTCAATTTGTCACCTCTGCCATACATACACTCACCACCCCAATACCATACTTTTCCCATTCCATCTTCTCAAACAGACACACCGTCTACACCCCTGCATAATATTCCCACATCTCCAGTCTCATTGCCTGATCAAGCTCCTCTTTTCCACCAATCACCTCAGCAAAACCATTCCAACACATCTCAAAGCTCTAACACTACGGTTCCCCTCATTGTGCAATTACCACCTCTTTATACTAAGCACTCTAGTCCTTCTTCACCGTGTCCACCTCAAAATCTACATCCCATGCTGACCAGGTCTAAAGATGGTATTCACAAACCTAAAATACTCTCTGCCAAAGTCATCAATGAGGATGATGAACCATTAAATGCTCATCAAGATCTTCAGATTGGAGTTTGGGAACAGGCTATGCAGGCTGAATACAATGCACTGATTAAAAATTGCACTTGGACTTTGGTTCCAGCACCTGAGGGGAGAAATATAATTGATTGCAGATGGGTGTTTAAGACCAAGAAAAACACATATGGATCAGTTTCTAGACACAAAGCAAGATTGATTGCTCAAGTTTTCTCTCAGCGATCTGGTTTTGATTTCTCTGAAACTTTCGGTCCAGTTGTCAATCCAACAACAATAAGGATAATTTTAAGCATTGATGTTTCTTGTGGATGGGATGTTAAGCATCTTGATATTAATAATGCTTTCCTGCATGGAGATTTACAGAAGGTGACCTATATGAAACAACCTCCTGATTTTAAACAACAGAAAGACAAACAGCTCGTCTGCAGACTCACCAAGGCTATATATGGGCTTAAACAGGCCTCTAGAGCATGGTTTGGCAAGATTCAGGGAATACTTCAAGGTCTTGGATTCACAAGTTCAAAAGCTGATGCTTCTCTTTTTTACAGGATGAAGAATGGAGGGGGAAAGGCTTGGGCCTACCTATCCCGATAGCAAGAATTTATCTCCTCATCTATGTAAATGACATACTGATTATAGGGAGCAATGAGAATGAGGTCACTTCAGTAGTTGCCAATTTGAAGAAGGTTATGTCAATAAAAGAGTTGGGCAATATTAAAAAGTTTTTGGGAATCCATTTTACCACATCCGCTGATGAAATGCATTTGAGTCAAGGACAGTACATAAGAGAGCTTCTCAAGCGAGCTAATATGCTGTCATCTAAGACGGTCCTCACTCCAATGATTACTTCAAACAACCTATCCAAATTCATGGGAAGCAGCACAGGCATAAATCCTACTCTTTACAGAAGCTTAGTCGGAGGTCTACAATATGTCACTATTACACGACCTGAAATTTCCTTCAACGTCAACAAAGTTATTCAATTCATGGCTAATCCCCTAAACACGAGTTGGCGAGCACTAAAGCGAATTCTGAGATACTTGGCAGGCACTATTGATCATGGACTGAGAATAACGAAAGCCCCAAATTTTCATTTGACTGGTTTTTCTGACTCTGATTGGACTGCCGACCTCGATGATAAGAAGTCTATTAGTGGTTCCTTTGTCTATCTTGGCAATAATCTCGTATCGTGGAGTTCGAAGAAACAGGTTTTTGTGTCAAGGTCAAGCACTGAAGCAGAATACAGGAGTTTAGCGAACATTGCGGCAGAGATGACGTGGATAGGATATCTGCTCAAGAAATTGAAGATTGAATCAGCTCGTACGCCTACCGTTTGGGTAGATAATCTAAGCACGATTGCTCTGGCATCGAATCCTGTCCTACATGCAAGAACCAAGCACATTGAACTTGATCTTCATTTTGTTAGAGACAAGATTCTTTCACTACAGCTCGCGGTACAACATGTTCCTTCTTCAGAGCAGATAGCTGACATTCTGACAAAACCTTTAAGCGATCAATTCTTCACCAAGTTCAGAGACAGATTGAGAATCATATTCAAGAGATTGTTTGAATTGAGGGATCGTGTTAAACGACAGTATAAGTCACAGCGACCTGAAGGATTCAGGTCGCATAATTACAGAATAACATGGCGACCTGATAACCTCAGGTCGCACGATTGGCGACCTAATAGATTCAGGTCGCATGGATTGCGACCTGATATGTTCAAGACGAGTGAGTACCGACCTGACAGGTCTCAGCATCAGAAGTCTGGATGGAGCCCGCATCACATCGGATGACGTCAGCCCTAGCATAATACAGTCCAGCCTGCTACAGCTGTCAATAGTACTGTAGCAATGTTAGCTACACGATCATAACTAGCCGTTGTCATATGTACTGTATCAAATCTGACTATAGGATCTTGGGTAACCCTAGTCAGCTATGTTGCTATAAATAATCGTGTACTACATTGATGTTGGGTATGAGAAAAATTACCGAAATATATATAGTACATTCTCCTTTACTCACTTTACAATAACTCTCCTTTTATTATATTAGCTCGCCATGAACTCACATCTTTTCTTTCAAATATCATTTGTACAACGGTTAAAGTTAGAGTTAGTAATGCGGCCACAACTGTTGTATAAAAATGTCGGTAATAGAAATTGATAAATGACATCATGAAGTGTATCCGCTGATAGTTAAAATTATGAGTTTGAGATATTCTATGTAAAAAATAAAAACCTCGAATGTTAATTTCTACTATTTTTTTCTATACATAAAACTGTATTTCATTTATATGATTGTTTTCCTGGGGAAAAAAACTGTGGAGTTTGTCACTTTAGTAATGGATAATTATAATAGACTGCAATTCAAGTTAAACACACTGGACAAATTAACTTTGTCACTTTAGTAATGCAATTGTGGAGTTTTGAACTCAATAGCTATCGTCTCAAGAACTCTCTACCTCTATACCATTCAAAAAATAAATGGAAACTTATAAATAAGAACTTACATGGCCAATAACTTTCTAAACATGTTGTGGTTTTGTTTCATCGGTTATTGGAAGCCAAATCAAAAAACTCGAGTAGAACTAATGTGAAAAGATAATATAAGTAATTTAGCTTAGGAATAGTTAGGTATGAGCTAGAGACGTCCCCACCACTTGATCTGTTAGCCAACACAGTAACATGGCAAGTGCTCCTATTTCCAATAAAAACATTGAATAGTCTAACAATAATAATTATAATTATAATTATAATTATTCACCCTCAGAATCAAAGACTCGTCCAAACATTATTACTTGTTCATGTTCCACCAATTTCAGCAACTTACCTCCTCCCTCCACCTAAAATAAACATATTAAGAAAACATAATTGATGTCTTTGGAAATTGTTGTTATATATTCAATTTTTCTTACTAATGTACTTTTTAATCTATGTTGTATAGTATACAATATAATAGAGAGACGAAGCGAGGTTATATCATAAATAATATTTTATCTTAAAATATCCTGTCTGTGCAGGCCCTCGTAACCTAATTTCCGTGTAGCCTTGAAAAAGTAACACAGTGGATTGCACTGATTATAATGATTGATTTTCCCACTCTCTCACGCAAGAACCTTAAAACTACTCTTGTACTCTAATATACACACACACATATATACACACACTTGTTATTGTTACACACAAACACATCCTCTCTCTCTCTCTCTCTCTCTCTCTAGCTAATAGCTATCCCTTTCCTTTCTCTCTCTAGGTTGCAGTACCATCAAATAGTTCCCACAACTTTTCCATATCAGAACAAAACCATATATATCACGCCCCACTCTCTCTCTCTCTCTTAATTCCATTTAATTTTTTTATTTTTTATTACAGGAAATAAAATAAAAATGTCAATAAACCACTACTCAGACCATTCACAGCCCCAATGGTGGCCACACTACACGATGGACTCATCTGCGAACACCTCATCTCCTAGCCAGACACCCAGCTTCTGCCAGCTCAGCCCTAACAATCACCTCCACCGCACCGCCGCCGCAATGTTCTGCAACCGAAACGGCGCCGTTTCCAGCTTCGACCTGAACAATGATGACGAAGACGACGAGCGGCAGTCGGCGGCGGACGACGGAGAGGAGGAGCTGGCGGGGATCCCCAAGGAGCGCCTGTTCTTATCTTCACTCTCTGCTTTCTTCTTGTAATCATTGGGCCTGAGTTCTGGACCAATGTCCCTGACCCAGCTCGCGCCATACAGTCTAGACGCTTCCTTCAACACCTATTAACAGTTTATAGTTCAGAAATTAGCATCTCAATGCACACATTTTGGAATTTAAATGCAATGTGACATTTCTATTTTTTTAAGCAACTCATTTAGACTGCCGTTTTTTTGTATATCTACCATTTTTTCACTGCAGTTTCACCAAGACATGGCTATTTCACCAATTATACGAAACGCATTCCAGAAATAAAACTCAACATAATGACCACCAATTTTTCTTATATAAAAATACTTATTTCAGGAAAAAAAAAAAAAAAA
>BMAC01000476.1:110993-146929 GCA_014905375.1 Phtheirospermum japonicum
TTAAAATATCCTGTCTGTGCAGGCCCTCGTAACCTAATTTCCGTGTAGGCCTTGAAAAAGTAACACAGTGGATTTGCACTGATTATAATGATTGATTTTCCCACTCTCTCACGCAAGAACCTTAAAACTACTCTTGTACTCTAATATAACACACACACATATATACACACACTTGTTATTGTTACACACAAACACATCCTCTCTCTCTCTCTCTCTCTCTCTCTAGCTAATAGCTATCCCTTTCCTTTCTCTCTCTAGGTTGCAGTACCATCAAATAGTTCCCACAACTTTTCCATATCAGAAAAAAAACCATATATATCACGCCCCACTCTCTCTCTCTCTCTTAATTCCATTTAATTTTTTATTTTTTATTACAGGAAATAAAATAAAAATGTCAATTAAACCACTACTCAGAACCATTCACAGCCCCAATGGTGGCCACACTACACGATGGACTCCATCTGCGAACACCTCATCTCCTAGCCAGACACCCAGCTTCTGCCAGCTCAGCCCTAACAATCACCTCCAACCGCACCGCCGCCGCAATGTTCTGCAACCGAAACGGCGCCGTTTCCAGCTTCGACCTGAACAATGATGAACGAAGACGACGAGCGGCAGTCGGCGGCGGACGACGGAGAGGAGGAGCTGGCGGGGATCCCCAAGGAGCGCCTGTTCGAGAAGCCGCTGACGCCGAGCGACGTGGGCAAGCTGAACCGCCTCGTGATACCGAAGCAGCACGCGGGAAAGCATTCCCGCTCAACGGCGGCGCCGCCGAGCCGGGCGAGAACGGCCTGCTGTTAGGGTTCGAGGACGAGATCGGCAAATCGTGGCGGTTCAGGTACTCGTACTGGAATAGCAGCCAGAGCTATGTCCTGACCAAGGGTTGGAGCCGGTTCGTCAAGGAAAAGCGGCTCGACGCCGGCGATATTGTTGTGTTCGCGCGCCACCGCGTCGACACCGGCCGGCTCTTCATTGGCTGGAGGCGGAGAAACTCGGGCGGCGGCGGGATGCAAGACGGGCCCGGCGTTTCCCAGCCGGGGGCGGCGGCGGCTAACGGCGGCGGCTGGGGCCGCGTATTTTATCCGGGTCAATATGCGTATCCGAGCCAGCATCTTCAAGCTGGACCGGTTTCTTCTGTGCCATTCCAGTCTGAGCCCATTCATGCAGGTAAACAATCTTTTTTTCGCCGGGGTGGGGATTTTACTGTTATTGCAGTGCCAGTCATCCATTTCTGTCTTGTCTGCTGTGAAATTTGTGTATCTTGCACGCGCATTGGATGCGCGTGGTGCACAATCCCCATTGAACTTCTCGATTTTTCTTGTCCTTTTTTTTCTCCTGTAATTTTGATATATGTCCGGAAAATGCATTAGCTCAAAATTATTTTTTAATAAATAATTACATTCTTAAATTTGGAAAACAAATATAGTCGGTGATAAGTGAATGGGTGCAGAAGGAGATGAACAAGTAGTGAAACTGAATTGTAATGAAGCACACACAATCTGTTAGAAACTGAGACATCAATGTGCATGCAAACGTGGTGTTATTACAGGAACAGTTGTCCAACAACAGAAGCAAAGTGGGAACTCCAAGAGGCTGAGGTTATTTGGGGTGAACCTGGAGTGCTATGACGAGTCAGAGCCCTCCACGCCAGTGGGCTCGCCCATGTCCATGTCCAGCCAGGGTCAAGCCCACCAACCCATATCATCATCATCAACAATATTACTCTAATAATCACATGGTAAAGTAATTGTTTTATTAATAGTATTACACTTTCCCAGTTTCGATTTTGCTGTTTCCCCTAACGGGATTAGGAGAACTAACAAGGTAGCGCTCTTTCCACGTAAGCTCGCGACGCTTTTTGATGTGAGGAGGATCGGGCAAAGATGAAGGAAATGCTATTTCCTTGAGATCATATCGAACATAATCGTAAATTTTCCTACACACCACTCTCAACTTCATTTTGGCTTCTCACTTGGTACCTACCAGCCTCGCATAAACAAGAAATCCAAGTGTAAAGTGAACATAAAAATTACATTTTATACTATTGAGACATGAATAAAAAGTGCTTTCAGTAAAGATGGATTAGTGATACCTTCTCTGTTCACGGAACTTTCTACTTCTTCAATTTCATTGAGGCATTTCATCAAGCACTTGGTCGGCGTAAAGTGAGTGGAGTATAACACGCCACAGCTACCGAAAATTTGCACCAGGTTACTCGAAATATATGGCAGCGAAGTGCATCGATCCAACACTGTAAAGAAGCACGCAGGCAATTAGATTTTGAAATTTCTGGAACTTTTTCGTCTTGCTCGTCAATCTATGCCTGCTTCGATTAAAGATGGGCCTCCGCTCTATTTTTGAAGAGGAGAGGATTTAGTTAGTCAAACTATACGGAAAGGTTAATGGGCTTAAGATAATTCTAGGCCCAACTGCTGATATTAATTTCAATGCATAAGGATAAAAATATCTTTTTTTTATAACATTCTTATCCTTAAATATATTTAAATTTTATATTTTTTTCTGAAAATATCTGATTTATTTTAAATTTTCAATTTTTTTCCAATTGACCTCTATGCTTAAATAATTAAGAAATTAAACGTTGTAACAATATAAGTTTTTATATGGTTTTCAGGATTTTTTTTCGAATTAGTTTTATACCTAATTATTTGGAAAGTGAACTTCGTCAAAATAAGTGATTTTTTTATAGTTTTATTCTTTTTTCCAATTGGTTCTTATACCCTAATAATTGGAAAAATGAATCGGGTCAAATTATGAATTTATATATTGTATCCAGTTTGTTTTCAATTGGTTTTTATTAAGGTCGTAAAAATCGCTAGGCGCTAGTTGGGAGCAGGACTAGCGCTTAGGTGTCACTTAGAAACTCGATTTTTTAGAAAATGTATTTTTATTTTTTTAAATTATTCCCGTGCCTAGCCCGATTTTTTGTCCAGGGCGATATTCTTGCCTGATTTGGACAAAATCGGATCAGTTTATGCCCTCCTAGTGCAAAGGCGGCGGCCTAAGTCAATTTTTACAACATTGGTATGTATATCCTAATAATTGAAAATGTGAACCCGTTAAAACGTGTGTATTGTTTTAAATTTGTTTTTAGTTGGTTTCTACAACCTAATAATTGGGAAAGTGGGCTATGTTAAAACATATGTTTTTATATTATTTCTACTTTATTTTCAATTGGTTTTTATATTCTAATAATTGGAAAAGTGAACTCTGTCCAAACATTTGTTATGATTTTATATCGTTTCCACTATGTTTTCGATCTTTTTCTATACCTTAATAATTTTGAAATTGAACTCTATCAAAACATCTGTTTATATATTGTTTCCAATTAATTTATATCTCGTTTGGTTCTAAATTATTTATTTGAAGAAAACTAATTATACAAAACAATTCTTCCCAAAAATTATCTACAACTTTTTGCAAGCTAAATTAAATACAAACACATCAATATTACACAAATACATACGTTATATGTTTATAATAATGTCATACCGGGAATCAAGAAGAGAAATCAAATATAAAAATTCTTTTAAGAAATCAGAATTCTTTAGATCTATTTTTTTCTTCTATGAATCAAGAAAGAGAAATCAAGCATTCAAATTCTTATAAAATTTAAATACCAATTTCGATCTAAAATCTTCTTTAGCCCTGACTTCTATTTTACTCTGACTTAACTGGTTCATGTTTTATACTTCGCCGCCACCTTTTCACTGATAACTCGCGTCGACGTCTCATAACTCATGATTAAAACAAGCACTATAGAGTAACAATATAATCAATATAAGCTAGCAATATGATCAACTTAACCAGCAACGTATTTCGAATTTGTACGAAAGCAAGATGTTTAATATACGTGTGCGCGTGTGTCACTTATTCTAAATGAAAATATCCCTACACTTATATACTAAATAAAAGTATTTCTATCCTATGTGTTTACTTATAAAATTTCGGGCAGACGTATAATTTTTTGATGGTTCGGATTACTTGACGGATTTTGTAAGTTTGCAAATTTAATAAAAATATATGAATTCTAATATCTACCTAGTTTAATATGTTTACTTTTATTAAATATTGCGTAACTTTATCTTTTCATCTTATTATATTTTACCGAATTTAATATTTTCTTTTTATTATATTTTGTCTAATTTAATATTTTCTTTTATTTTTCTAATATAAAAATATAAAAGGCATATATAATTAGAAAAAAAAAATCAAAATCAGTTATCTTAATTAAATGATAAGTTACTTATAATATACTGTTCGTTATAAAAAAAATAATCTAAATAAATTGTATTTATGTTAAAAATTAAGATATTCTTATAATTTCAAATATAAATTTAAAGTAAATTAAGAGTTATTTGCAATAATTAAAATATGTAACTAAATATTATTAATCAGTTCAATCTAAAAATAAACTTATAAAATTATATAATAATAATTAATAAATATTGATCAGACACCTGTACAATGTGACATGGTTGAAAATATGACCTATTTGGGATTTTCGTAAGTATCCACCTATTTGTTAATACTGCTAACACCCTAGCCTATGTGTCGACTAACTACTGCTTCGGATGACATGTGTCATCTTATAGTAGGTTCGGTTTTTGAGTTGGCAGCTTCTAATGGTTCGCAAATTTTTTTACCAAATGGAGATTTTTTAGCCTAGTATAAATAACAACTTTTTTCCTTTATTGTCCATTGTCTTTCTTCAAAACAAACAACCTATTTTCTCACTAAAATACTCCCGTTTGTGGTCGCTGTGTTGCAGCCTTTTGTCGTACCATTTTATTTTTTAAATTTTTCTGAACGATGTTGCTCAGATTTCCTCCCCAACGATTCTATTTCGTGTTTATTCTTTTTTTTTTTTCGTTTCAAGTATTTCTAATTTCAAAACAAATTGTGAATATATTTTTCAAGACTCATAGTTTTGTTCATGTACGCAGATTTTAATAAGATCTGATATCTTTCTTTAATTCTTTGTAGATCTGGAAAAATCTGAATTGTAGACTCAACTAACCTGCAGATAATCTCGGATAGTTCATAAAAAGAATTTTTTCGGATAGGTCATATACAGAATGGGGAGATCTGATATCTTTCTTTAATTCTTCATATCTGATATCTTTCTTTAATTCTTCATATGGATTTTATTTATATGAATTTTCTCGGATAATTCTTTGCAAATCTGATACCTTTCTTTAATTCTTCATATGAATTACTCGGATAGTTCATATACAGAATTTTCAGAACCCTATTATACTGATTCCAATATTTTGGGATCTCAATTTTTTTTTTCGTTTGCAAAAATTAAAATAACTATTCGATGTATGTTATTTATTTGTTTATTTTATTTATTTGCAGATCAGGGATGGTCTACTTCCGAGTTCATGGAATTGAGATATAATTTGTATATGAAATGGTATAAATCTGCATAATATTCTTTGATTTATATAATATACTTACAAATCCGATTATTTATATTTTTTTGCAAATCAATATATTTTTCTGCTGAACTGAATATAACGGATGATTCGTACTAATTATACGGAAATTGCCATGATCGGATTTCAGATTTCTCGGAATAAAAACAGATTCAATCCGACGGGTAAATTGGAGATTATTCTTTAATTCAGTTCTATTTTTTATAGAAATTATTGTTTTTTGATTTGAAAATTTAATACTGCAAAATATAATATATTTATACCCTTCTTATAAATTCTGAATAGACATGAACATTTATATTTTTTCGAATATACTGCAATCAAATATATAATTATATTCGGCAATATTACACCAATCATTAATATTTAAAGTATATATTTCTTTTTTTATATTGCCATAATACCTATCATATTGTTTGGTATAGCAGATCAATTAGTGCAGATCAATCTATAAATATATTTGTTTCTTAAATTTTTTTCTTAATTATTGAACATTACCAAAATTAACTACACGTTATGATGATTAGTTGATACGTATGTTTATAAATATTGACCTATTTTTTTCAACAATGATATCACAACCACAGATTTACCGCTCTCTTCCTATTATATGAATTTCCGTACTACTATCCATAAATATATTTTCGTCTCTATAAATGTAATTATATGTTTTAATATTTATATGTTTTAGTCACTGTATATAGTTTATATAGTACATATATTTTTGAACAGCACATCCTATTAACCCGCATTTTCCTTTTCCTTTATATAAATATCATAACATTTGCCTAACTTGGCAATCTTTCGGAATAAACTTCAATATTTGTGTGTTTATTATTTAACTAATATTAAAAAAATAAAGGAAGTGGTTATAAAAACAACCACATATCCGTAAACAGGTTTGCGTCTATATAAATCAAATATATGTAATAATAATACTTTCAATACCACATTCACAAAACTGCGAGAATAAAGTAGTGTAGAGTTCACTTCATATTGCAGGATACAGATGGCTTCTCCTACAAATTTTATTGGAGAAATAAATCCTTCCAAGGAAACTTGGAAAATCGAAGTGCGCTGTGTACGGCTATGGACGATATACTATTTCAATAATCCCGAGAAACCGATGAGCATTGAGATGATGCTGGAAGACGTTAAGGTTTTGCTATATCTTCTCATCACATAAAGTTTTGCAGTAGTATCGTTTTACAAAATAAGTTTTCACTAGGCTGTATAACTAAATTTTGACATAAATTATTTTAAGGCGGACAAATACAAGCTCCGGAATTATCTTTTTCCAAAATACAAACACAAACTGGGAGAAGGTTCATTTTATGGTCTCAATAATTTTGAGATAAAACAGTAGAGAAACTGATGGCAGGACGTCCAATCTTCCTACTGCTTCTGAAGTTGCTGCTCTCATTCCTGGTGATTTTGACAAGGCTTTCGATAATAGGGATATAATTATACAGAAACGCTCTGAAACTTTACAGAGGATAAGCGAGTTGCATCCCTCATATCTTGCATTGCAGTATCCTTTGTTGTTTCCTTACGGAGAGGATGGTTTCCGATTAGGAATTACATAGCGATGAGTCAACAATCATAACTTCAAAAGTTAGGGATAAACTCACCATGCGAGAATTTTTTGCTTTTAGGATCCAAGAACGGCCGTGTGAGTCAAAAACTCTAATATGTTCTAGGAGGCTTTTCCAATAATTCTTAGTTAATGCCTACACAATGGTCGAGTGTGAAAGGATAAAGTTTATTAGATTTAATCAAGTTTTGATAAGTTCTGAGAAATATAAAAATCTCCAAGATGCGGTTTCAAAGGGTCAAACGGATGCAACTTCTACTGGTCAGAGAATAGTGTTGCCGACGTCGTTCACGGGTGGAGCTAGGTACATGATTCAGAATTATCGAAATGCCATGGCTATTTGCAAGTGGTTTGGATATCCGAATTTGTTCATAACGATTACTTGCAACCCCAAGTGGCCTGAAATAACAAGATATCTAAATGTTAGAGGTCTACGATCCGAGGACAGGGCAGATATCGTATGTCGTATCTTCAAGATAAAGCTTGATCAAATTATCAAGGACATGACGGAGCTGGAAATTTTTGGCAAGACTCGAGCAGGTAAGAATTATCCATAAGATTTTTAGTCCTACATTTTCATACAAATATGATATTGTTATTCATTCCATTCAGCGTCTTTAGCTAGAATACACAAATATACTAAACTATTTGTGAAGATTATGTAATTTAATTGAGTTGATTTGTCAACATTTATAATGGAAAAAGGTGTTACTCGCTTGCAGTTATCTACACTGTGGAACTCCAAAAGAGAGGCTTACCTCATGCTCATATTCTTATTTTACTTGATCGCGAAAGTAAGATTCCAACAGCAAATGACGTCGATGAAATAATATCCGCGGAGATACCAAATAAAGAAACAAATCCATACCTGTATCAATTGGTCACTCAACATATGATGCACAGACCTTGCAGCTCTAAAACGGAGAGAGCATGCGTTAAAAAGGGAAAATGTACCAAGGGCTTTCCTAAGCCATACATCGATATTACTACTGTTAATGACGACGGATACCCAGTGTACAAGAGAAGAGATGTCGGGAGTTCAGCGGTAAAGAATGGTATCACTTTGGACAACAGATACGTTGTTCCTTACAGTCCCAAACTTTTGTTGAGGTATCAAGCTCACATTAATGTGGAATGGTGCAATCAATTTAATTCCATTAAATACCTTTTCAAGTATATAAATAAGGGACATGACCGGGTGACATTGTTTATAACTGAGGAGGCAAACGGGGAGGTTTCAAAGGAAGAAGTTGTTGATGAGACCAAGAACTACTTTAACTGTAGATATATATCTCCATGCGAGGCTGTTTGGCATCTCTTTAGATTGGATATCCACTATAGGAATCCATCCGTACAACGGCTGAGCTTCCATCTTCCGAATGAACAGCCAGTCTTCTATAATGATGACGACAGTATTGATAAGGTTGTTGTTGAAGAAGATGGAAGGGAATCAATGTTTCTTGCTTGGATGAAGTGCAATAGGAAGTATCCTAAGGCCAGGTCTTTGTTGTATACAGAATTTCCAATGGAATTTGTGTGGAATGGTGAAGACCGCGTTTGGAACGTCAGACATAGAGGATTTAAAATTGGTAGGTTAGATTACGTTCCCCCGGGTATTGGAGAGGCTTACTACCTATCAATAATGTTGCATCGTTGTCGAGGAGCAGTTTCCCATGAAGATATACGAACCATTGATAATGTGGTATATCTAACTTTTAAAGATGCATGTTATTCTCTGGGATTGTTGGATGATGATAGAGAATACGTTGATGGTATTGTTGAGGCGAGTTATTAGGGATTGCCATCGTTTCTCAGGAAGCTCTTTGCTTCTTTGCTAATATCAGCTAGCATTTCAAGACCCGAGTATGTTTGGGTAAAGACTTGGCATCTTCTAGTAGAAGATATTTTACAACAACAGCGTAGGGTCGTTGGGATAAAAGGTAATTTCTATACTTTTTAAACAGATTAATAATTATTTTCTTATACACTTTGATTTTATTATTCATTTGACTATAAAAGTGATATATATCTCTTTACTATTTTCTTTGTTTATGAAATTAATGCAGATCTTCAACTGAGCGATGATATGTTGAAAAATTATACACTCATTGAATTGGAAAAAATTCTGCAGAGTAATGGTAAATCGCTTAAAAATTTCCAAGATATGCCAATTCCCGATGATTCTTTGATGAATGACGGAAATAACAAGCTTATTCAGCAAGAACTTAATTTTGATAGATGTCTTTTGGAAACCGAACATCAAAAATTGTGCTCATCTTTGACGGATGAACAAAAGACAATCTATTCTGAAATATTGAGTGCAACGTCGAAGGATAAGGGTGGTATTTATTTTGTTTACGGCTACGGTGGCACTGGAAAAACTTTCATTTGGCGAACATTATCTGCCGCTCTACGATCCAAAAGTGACATTGTGCTCAATGTTGCTTCAAGTGGTGTTGCTGCATTTTGCTACCAGGTGGGAGAACTGCACATTCTCGATTTGGCATACCTTTGACCATAACAGAAGGCTCAATGTGCTCAATAACACCTGGGACGGAATTAGCTACTCTTATGGATAGGGCAAAATTAATCATTTGGGATGAAGCGCCAATGATGAGTAGATTCTGTCTCGAAGCTCTGCATAAAAGTCTAAAGTTTATTGCACCAGAGGAAAGAAAGAACTTGCCATTTGCTGGCAAGGTTGTAGTTCTTGGTGGAGACTTTCGCCAGATTCTCCCCGTTGTTCCAAAGGGTAGTTGAGAAGACATTGTCTATACCAGTATATGTTCATCTAGATTATGAGAACATTGTAAGATTCTCATATTGACAAAAATATGAGATTAACTGTTGGCCAGACAATGTCCCCGTCTGTTGCAAGCGAAATCAAAGATTTCTCAGAATGAATACTTAAAATTGGTGATGGAAATATCGATACCGAAATTGATGGTGAAACATTAAGTGATATACCTGACGATATACTACTTCGCACATCAGGTGATCACGTCGCTGCTATTGTCGAGAGCACTTATCCTTCCATTTTAGAAAACTTTGACGACAACTCATTCTTCGAAGAAAGAGCAATTCTTGCACCAACTAATAGCATTGTTGAGACGGTTAATGAGTACGTGATGTCTATACTTTCGGGGGATGAAAGAGAATATTTTAGTTCTGACACCATTTGCAAGACATATGTGAATGGACAAGAAGAACATCAAGTGTACTCGGTCGACTTTCTTAACACAATAAAGTGTTCGGGGATTCCTAATCATGTTTTGAAACTGAAGATTGGAGTTCCGGTTATGTTGATTAGAAACTTGGATCAAGCTTCTGGATTATGCAATGGTACAAGGTTAGTCGTTACCCAACTCGGAGAACGCATTATTGAGGCAAAGATTCTTTCAGGAACTAATGTTGGAATGAAAGTCTATATTCCACGTATGGCGTTAAGTCCATCGGATAGTAGAGTCCCCTTTAAATTTCAAATGAGACAGTTTCCACTCATCGTCTGTTTTGCAATGACTATAAACAAGAGTTAAGGTCAAACTCTGTCCAATGTTGGGTTGTATTTACCAAGACCTGTTTTTAGCCATGGCCAGCTCTATATCGCCATCTCTCGGGTCAAGAGTTGTAAAGGATTAAAAAATTTATGCTGCGACGACGATGGTAACATTGTTAGTAAGACAACAAATGTGTGTACAAAGAAATTTTTCAGAACCTCAAGTAAACTGTTTTTTTATTGCATGAACAATTCTATTTCCACTATTTATATTTTTTTTTTCTATTTCGTTTATTATGTATTATTTCATTCTGCCCGCGTAATACGCGGGTGTCTACACTAGTGTAACTAAAAGGTATTAACGAATTTAATCTAAATATTAAAATATAAAAATATTTAATTAATAGAGATTGCACACGAATTCAAAATATAATAACGTTTGAATTTTTCTGAGTATGTAAATATTTATATTAACAAATTTAATCTAAATATTAAAATATAAAATTATTTAACAATTAATAAACTATAGTTAATAAATAGTGATTAGATATCAACGTAAGGCACAAATTGAGAATACAATGTCCTTTTTTTTTAATTTAAAAACTCTACAATTATCACAAATATTTATTTATCTTAATTACATTTTCTTTTTTCTTTTTCTATTCTGGACCACCGTGGGCGTGGGGAAGTACCTTGGTGGTGGCCTGTTTCAGTTTCTTGATTATAATAGGATCTTCAGTCTTTGGTTAGAGTGAAAATAACTATGGCCGCTCTTCGATTTTTCAACAAAAATGGATTCATTTGGTCATTTTTAACTCGACAGACTCAGTAATACTGTACCGTTGCAATTTAGCAATATTACATTCCTATTCCTTTTTCTTCTACCCTACACAATAACATCAATAAACAACCTTCATAAATTCAGAAAACGGATAGCTCAAAACAGGGATATCAGTTGCTTAACCATAAACTACTTGTCGTGTGTTTCTCAGACAAGGCACACAAACAAGATCGGTAAATAATACACGGCCTTGCCTCTTTTCTCATCACAATGCAAAACGGATCTTTCCAGCTAGCTAATATTCAAAGACACTTGTTTTTCAGACAATAACACTGGGATCACTAGTAAAGATAGAAACGAGTCAATCAGCAATTTCAAGACTCAAGTGCATAAAATTAAAAAAGGCCTAGTTTTTTACATTCATAAATTGTGCCCAAGAAACAAAATTGTTCGAGACCTGTTTCTGATGCACGCACGAGCACTAGTCTTGACTTTTCTTCTTCTTCTTTTTGTCTTTCTTTGTCTTTGGGGTTTCATCCACTTCCCCATCAGGCTCAGCATGCTTTCTCTTCTTTTTCTTCTTCTCGCCTGCATCAGCACTACTATCCCCTTCAGTTGGGGTCTCGGTTTGTTTTCTCTTTTTCTTCTTCTTCTCACCTACATCACCCCCGTCCTTCTCAACTGCTTCGCTTTCGGGCTCTGCGTCATTCCTCTTCTTCTTCTTGCTTTTCTTACTCTTTTGCTCTTCATCAGTAACCGGCCCGTCGTCCTGTTCTTTCTTGGACAGTGATTCTGTTAGTCCAAGAATCGAGTCGGCTGCTGGATTGTAAGTCTGCAAAGAATGTAAGGAAAAATTTTAGACAACAAAGGTAGGAGAACATATAATAATAATAATAATAATAATAATAATAATAATAATAATAATAATAATAATAATAATAATAATAATAATAATAATACCTGCAATTCATATTAAATGTCGATTTAGGAGTTAGATTTTGTTACAAATTAATTTTTGTTTTAGAACTTTTAACACTTTCGTCCAACTTAATCCCTACTTATTTGAAGAAATCAAGACAAGACTGTAGTAAGATAAATAATCATGGGGATAGAGTGAGGTTAATTAGGAATGCCATTAATTGATTAGGGGTCTGTTTGTCAAATTTTTATGCTCGTTAAATCTTGACAGAAATTCTAAAACGACAAATAAAAAGAAAACAATGCAGTAATAGCATTGAAATTCGAGTTCAGACCTTGGCTGGAGTAATCAATCCCCCAGATCCCTTCTTCCTGTCCTTGTCATAAAACTCAATCTTCGGTTTGCCTTTTACAGACCCAGCAGAATGACCAAGCTCTCTGCCTTCTAAGTTCCTCAGCCTTGCTTCAAGCTATACAAAAAAAATAAATTTTAACAATAAAACATTAAACCAAAAAAATCCTAACAATGCAAGGTTCAAGTACCTTTGCTCTATTCTCCAAACCCATAGTATTATCTTCACCATCTCCAAGAGCATCACATCGGATCGCCAAAGCAGCTTTTGCAGCAAGAGAGCGCGAGATTTTACCCTTGTGCTTGGGTGCAGCCTGACCAATTAAAGAGGCATGATATATGAGCCCATACTTAGGAGTTGCATGCTTTGTCTTGAGTGCTCTGAACAGAGCCTTCTCTGCACCAAGAATCTGAACGGTACTCCCAGGTTGCTTAGCCAGGTTAATCAAGCTGCCTCCGTGGGCAATCAAGCGAGCACCAACAAGTTCTCCAACAAGAGCAGTCAGATTTGGGGCGATTGTGTTCATCCTGCTCTTTAAATAGTCATACAGTTGAGCTCTGTATTCTGATAGAGAGATAACTTGGTTGCATAAATCTTTGATGTTCTCCAGGTCAAGCTCGCTAACTTCAGTTCCCATGGATATCATAGATGCCTCTTTCAGCTCTGTCTCAACCTCCTCTGGAAGCAACACCTGTAATGGTAATAAGAATAATAAATTTAAAAAAAAAATCCCAGTCAGGCAGAATTACAATGCAAAATTAAGATATTGCAACGAAAATATTTATTTTTAATTTCTAGACCTCAGAAAAATCAAGCTTGGCAGCATTAGTTCGGTTACCCATCAACTTGACCGTCTTGGCATAAAGGATATTGTCTTGTATGATCTTTGCAAGTTCCGGGAAATGCCAACCATACCATTCCCTAACCCTCATTGCATATGTATTCAGCTCCTTGTCAAGGTCATCCAACAAGCTAATTGCTTGTATGATCATAGTATCGACCTAGAATAACAACCATCAAAAGCCATTAATATGTTTATTAAATTTTAATGAAAAAAAGGACCAGAACAAACATAAGAGGTACCAGAAAGCTGCCACTACATCAACCAATGTAATAGACTACAAATATTGGCATATCATCACAATTCAGGTTTTTTAAGAGTTGACTTTACTTTCCAAAGTAATAACATCACTTGTTTACTAGTTCAATACAATAGGAACTCATGGGACTTGTTTTTGCAAAATTTCATGATTGCATATCATAAGGATTAACTACTAATGCTTTTTGAGAAAATAAACAGCATACAAGAATACAAATATACACACTCAAACTATAAACAATTTTTTTTTAAAAATACTCAATTAGTATCAGATGGTGAAATGTATTACACTAGTGCAAGAATAAATTTTATAATTCATTTCACAAAGTCGATTTTCCTATTGGGTTCCACTATAAGTTGAGGTGTTTTTTAAGGCAAACAGTTTAGATAAGTTGTGAACAGATTTTTTCACCTTATCAGGACTGAATTTCAACTTGTATCTTGATAAGCTGTGTGATAAACCCAAACTCATCGGAGCCAAATCCTGTGAAGCCAGTCCAGATATGAGCTCAGTCAATTGGCTTCTCACCCCTCTCATCAGTTCCATGACAGCATTGTTATGGACACATTCAATTTGCTGTGAAACAACAAAAGACAAAACCATTTATTTATTTATTCGAACATAATATTAACAGCATTGTAAATTCGTAAAAATGGTGGCTGCTTACCAGCTTCTCTTTGATTGTGTTGCCAAGTTTGGAATCAGCTACAGCTAAAATGTCACCCTCGCAGTGGCTACGCAAGAATTTGCGCAGACCTTTGCTGGGCTTGCTATCTATCAATAAGGTAGCAGCTGATAAAGCCTCAGATGTGTTCTCAAACTTAGAGAAAGCTTTTAGCTTCACAACCTGTTGTCAACCCAAAAAAACAAAATCAATTTTCTCCCCCTGAATATGTATAAGCTTAAAGAAAGACTACAGTTAATTAGAAAATTCAAAAATAAAAATAAAATTGGAAGATTTACTTGGCTAACTTGTTATTTTTGGATTATTTATTTTAAGTCACCATGCAAAAAATCTGAAATGTGAAACTGAGAACAATGCTCACAAACTTACACAGGACCAAACACAAGTCATGTTCAATCTAAAAAACAGTCACTTGTATTAAAATGTAAAGGCATAAAATTTAAACAAATTCAGAACAAGACCTGTCTGGCGGAATCAGGAGTTGCAAAATCCTTCCCCAAATCCTGCAACCCACGAGGAATGAAGAGAGAATCAGACAAAATAAAACTAAGAAATAGAAGCAACAACAAATGCAAGAAAAGAAACAAGAAACAAACATAAAAATATAAGTACCTCAACTTTGGAAAGTTTTAATTCATCCAAAACTTTGAAAAGGGCAAACCCCGCCGGGGTTTCAAACAAAAGCAGCATTCTATCTGAACAGAACAAAACAGAACCTCAATTAAAAACGAAACAAACACTACTCTGAGCGCAACCTGGTGAAACAAATACTACTCCGATTAATATTTTTACATTCTCCGACAAATTATATTTATCTTTTTTTTTCTTTTTTTTGCAGTTTTTGGAACATGAGATGTACATTTTACCAGAACGCGACGGTGGCAGAAGATGCGGTCGAGAAACACGTCGAGAGCTGAAGGTGACGGAAAGACAGTTGGGCGGCTGAATGGAATTAGGGTTCTGAATAAAGGGTTTTAGGAGGCGAGCGGGGTATTTATTTAGAGAAAATGCTTAAAAGTGTGCAAAATAGAACACGACTTAAATATTATAGGTATAAAATAAAATGCAAAATACCCGTATCTTTAGATTGGTGTCCATAGGGTACTAGTAGGGGTGAGCAACAAATCGAAAAATCGAAATAATCGATAGAATCGAAGCGAAAATTTTGGTTCGGTTCGGTTCGGTTTTATGTAAATTCGATTCGGTTTTCGGTTTAAAAATTCTAAAAAGTCGGTTTATTCGGTTCGGTTTTAAACATATTTTCGATTTAGTTCGATTTGCAATTTTGTAAATATTTCGGTTTTCAGTTTTAGACCGAATTTCGGTTCGATTCGATTTGGAATTTTATGCAAAATTCGGTTTCGATTATTTCGATTTGGTTCGGTTTTCGGCCGAATCGACCGAATGTTCACCCCTAGGTACTAGTAACTAGGGATGAGCATAAATAATGGGTACCCGGTCCCTTCTGTGCTGGACTTGGATACAGTTTCTTCTTTCTTGCTTTTCCAAGAAATCAATGATGAGCCAAGGAAAAACAACCACCGCTTGGTTTTGACACTCAAGCGACCCGCCCTACTAAACATCGATGGAAAGGTTAGATTTTACCACCTCTATCTACCCAACTAGTCCTATTTGATCTAAAAAATCCAACCTGAAAACTGTATCTACCCCAAACTCGGAACCGCATGGAACCCGTCGGTACCGGTTCTAGTTCCAAATTCTTGGAATCAGTTATGACCGGTTCCGGTTCTGGTCCACACTTTCGAGACCCGGTACCCACCGGGTACCCGATGGGACCGATTACGGGACTGGGTACCCGTTGGTACCAGTTTTTAAACCGGGTTCTCGGTATCAAGTTTTTAATATAATAATTAATTAATTTATTCTTTTTTTAATAGTTATATATTTATGGGATCTGTTTTTTGTCTTATAACAGTTTCTTGAAAAAACATAATTCTTAATTGTCTATTATCAGTCATATTTAATTGTTATTTTATTATAAATATTAATTTAACCATTATTATTATTATTATTGTTATTATTATTATTATTATAATAGTTTATCTATATAATTAATTATGCACTTAGATTTTATTTTTCAAATAATAAACTCAAACAAGTACCGGGTACCCAGTTTTAGAACCGGTTCACACCGGGTCCTTGATCGGTTCCAAAAACTTTGGACCCGGCTAATACCAGTTTCGGGACTGGTTCTCTTTTCTTGTACCTGATTTTGACCAATTCCGATTCCGATTCCAATAAAATTGATCGGGTACCCGGTTCCGCTCACCCCTACTAGTAACTGTGAAATGTGGTACTTATTCATCAACAGGGCTAAGAATCCTACCTTTACTTAGAGAGGGGTATCGGTACCACGCTCTTCCGTGCTCGTAGGTTGACTCCCCTATGCATCCCGACAAAGGTTTACCAAGTTTTTAAATTATACGCAATTCAATTTCATTTACAGTCGGAAATTTGAATTTTCTATGAAAATTTTGTCACGTGACCCCTTAACTTGAGAATTTTTTTTAAGATTACGACCAAATTCACAAATTACCTCCAATATGTTATGTATGATGACAAGATAGTACTAGTATTATTTTAAAAATGGAAAAAGAAAGATATTAATATTAAAACGAAAATATATAGAAAATATATTACAATATATAGAATTATTATATATATATAATTAAAAATATGGAAAAATATGCAAAAATATCTTATTTTAAATATGTAAAAAAAATTGAACTAATTTTAAAATTATTTAGTTATTTAAATATTAAGAATTTATATATAAACGTAAAAACAGATGAAAAAGTATTTATAAATATTAAGCCTACTATAAATAAACAAAAAATCGAATTCTAGAATAGAAAATGTTGAAAATTTGATTAAGTGGTTATGAAAAATCAGAAGATAATTCGATACAAAATAAGAAAGTTAGTTAAAAAAAAAAGGAAATCATTCGAATATTTAAATTATCTGAGAATATTATAGTCATTTTTGTAATTAATTTTGTTAAAAATATGCGATATATATTAATTATTTTATAGAAAAAAAACCTTATATTAAATATGTAAGAAATGAACAATTTTTAAAATCAACTGGTTATTTAAATTTAAAAAAATATATATATGTAAAAGTAAAAATAAATACACGTAAAATGTTTATAAATAGTAATCCTTCTATAAAAATCAAATTTCAAAATATAAAATGTTGGAAACTTGATTAAGTGTTTATGAGAAAACTGAAGATAATTCGACAAATAAAACAAAAGGTTGGTAAACTATTCATCTTTTTTTACATAAGTCATTTATGGATATTATTAGGAATGCCGCGCAGATCAAGTCTAGTTTCACTTTCGCTCCATAAGGATTTAAAATAATGTATTCTCGGATTATTTTTTTACAATATCAAAATTTATGAAATCTTTTTCTAGAATTATATATATATATATATATATATATATATATATATAATATATATATTGCATATTTATAATAATTTCAGATTTGTAATATATTTTTCCAGACTTTTTTTTTTAATTTAAATATCATTCTTTTCCTTCTTAGAATAATACTGGTACTATCTTTGCCACCACCCCTAACATATCGGGGGCATTTTGCATTTTACCCTCCAAAAAAGTCAATTAGTCAATTTGGCCGGAATTTAAAAAATCTCTAAATTAAGGGATCACATGCTGTCACGTGATAAATTTCGGTGAAAATTTAAGCTTTCGGACACATTTGGGGTTAAATTGCGCAAATTTAAAAACTTGATGGAAGGTAAATGCTACATTCCATAGTTGTCACTACCCCAAAGATATTGGGGGTATTTTGTATTTTAGCTATAAAAAATTAGGTAAAATTGCAAAATACTCGAGTAACTATGAGTTTGTGGCACTTTCACACAACTAATTATACGAGATGGTAAAAATATCCAGTAACTTTTAAAAAATATGTAAATTAACCCTAGTAGTCGACGGAATTTCGAATTTCCATCGGGATTAGTCACCCGACCCTTCAATTTTATTTATTTATTTTTTTTTTGGTGGGAGAAATCCGGTAAATTTCGACAATTTTGACTATTATTTAGGGACATCAATGCTGATTTGGAAAATGTGGGACCCACTTGTTTTTTTTCGGTGTGGGGGTGATGGAGGGCTATAATGGAAATTTTAATGCTAGGGCTAAAAAGCCTAAATATATATTCCTCAAGCCAAATTTCACCAAACAAATTTCCAACCCGTTTTTCTCACCCAAATTAAGGATTTTGAAAAACCCTAATTTGCAATTGCCCCAAATTGGAAAAATCGTCTTAACGTCTTATGCTATGAAAACACTGAAGTGCTACTACAAGGATATGACGGTCGTTAGGACCGGATGGACCGACGATAATCCTGCAAAAAGGTTGCGTGTGTGCTTATTTGGGAAGGAAGTAATTTTAAAATTTAAGTTTAGAGACTCGCTTATCTTGGTATTAAAATTACTTTCGCCGATTTGAAATTTTGGGTTTTCCTGTATTTCACATAAATAGGGTTTTCTTATTTTTGTAATGTTTGGTAAAAAAAAAAAAAATCTTCAAAACTAATTCAATTTTATTAGATTGGTTATTTAGTTAGTGAAATTGATAATATTCATATTTTTCAAAGAAATGGTTGTAATCTATTTTATTGGGAAGATCCCCTGATTTGTCGTAGAGGTCGTGAGGTTATTGCTTGCTAAGAAAGATTGATCAATTGGAATGTTAAGTTACAAACATGGAAGAAAAAAGCTGCAAAGTTGAAGGGAGATGTGGCTAAGATGGAAAATGAATTGGTTTATATGAGAAATGATGTTTCAATGTTAAAAGCTAAAGTTGCAAATAAGGATTGTGCTAAGAAAAGGTTTATGAAATCTTTTATTGTCATGTCACTAATTTCAACCGTTTCCTTCATAATATGGAGTGTTGTAACTGGGAAGTCTACTTATTTTAAGATGCTATCTCGACAGATTGAATGTCCTTGTTTCCTCTATAATGGTCCTATATAAATGTTTGGTGTAGTAATTGTTATAGATTGAAATGTTGGTTGTAGTAATTTTTGTAGATTATTGTAACTTGACTATAGGTCAATTATATTTGATTATTATTTGAATGTGATACGACTAAGGGAATTGACCTTAATATTAGGTTAATGTATGATGAGTTTTTTTATAAATTTCATGTATTTGCTTTGTTGGTAACACTCCTTGTGCAAACAACTGAAATAAAATGAAAATCAGAGTGCTTAAAAACTGAATGGAACAAAGGTTTTACATAACACAATACAATGCTTGTAATTCCAGACCATCTTAAAATAGTCATTGTACACAAAGGTTTTACAAACCACAAGGAAATGCTTGTAATTCCAAACTTTCTTATAACAGTCATTGTATACAAAGGCTTTACATACCACAAGACAATGTTTGTAATTTAAGACCTTAAAGAAGTCACGCACAAAGGTTTTACATAGCACAAAAGTTTCACAAAAGAAACAAATACATCGTTAGCCAACCACTACCACAACCACCAAATAAGGTTTTACATAACACAAAAAACTTTCATAAAAGAAATAGAATCATCATTAACCAACTAATTTTGTATGAATGCCACATGCTTCCTTCTTTATTTCTTTTATTGAGGCCCCTTAAACATCATCAATTGGTCATATGCACTAGGGCCAGGACTTTGCACATCTTGGTCTATAGATGATCCAGATTGACTACCAACAATGAAGTATTCATATGTGGTCTCCGTTTCTTCATCTAACATGGCATTCACATTTAAAGGAGGCAGGGACACTCTTGGGCTTAGGATATTGAATGAACCAGTTGAAGCACCATTATTCTGGACTGTACTAGTTTACAAAAAATGTAAAATATGGACAAGGAGAAAAATGAGTAATTTATTATTAAAAAAATAAAATACAAAATATGAAAAACTATTATTAAAATTTAACCAAGTTCCTTGAACTCCTTGTTTATAATTAAACTAAGGATCCTCCTCAAAACCACCTTCATTTTGAACATTAGTGGTCTACAAAACATATAAAAATCGTATAGTCAACAGAAAGAAAATAAAAATTACTGAAAGTTTATTATTAAAATCAACATCAGTATCTTACTCTTCATTCATGAATAAACTTCGAATCCTTCTCTAAACCATCTTCATTGAACACTTACAGATTACAAGAAGAACTTACATAAGTGTTGAAAAATAAAAATAATAAATTGCAGTATGAAAAATAAGAAAACAAATGTTGCACTTACTTCACTTTGGGTATTTGGAATTTTTATTGACTGACACCCCCTTGCATTGTGACTTTAAATACCACATTTAACACATTTAACAGTTGTTTGTTGCCTCTTTGTTTTCACGAGTTTCTTTCCGACCTTCTTCTTTTTCTTCTTGCCTCTCTTCTCTTGGATTTAGATGGTCTTCTAGCTCCTCCCCAAATATTAGGAGGCAAGGGTGGAATAAAATCCGTCTCGCCCCACATCAATTCTCCATTTATGAAAGTATGGTTGGTTAAGTGTAGGAGTTGTGGACAAAGTCTTGAGGATTCAATTGTTGATCAACAATTGCCCTATGTGCATGATTACATGTTATTCCACTCAAATACCACTATCTACATGTGCATGAGAATTTTGCTATATCCACATTATACTGAGCTCCATCAGGGCATGATATTTGGTAGTTTATGTCATTTCCTTGTTAGGAAGATAATTTCCAACTCCCTCTCCATGCTTTTGGAGAATTTGATTCATCATTAGACAGATTCCACCCTTTCATTTATTTCTTTATCTTGCCTTATCCCTTAAGGATTGCAATATGGTCATCGTGTATTCTCTGATCTACAAAATTAAAAAGATTACATGCTTATCTCTAGTTTCCAAAATGTATCTGTTGAATGTCGCGCACACATTATTAATTGTTAGAAAAAAAATTACAACTGAGTCGAGCACAAATAGGAATGTAACTAAATATCTCGAGAAAACTGGAAAAATAGAAAACAGAAAACAGTAAAATAAAAGTCAAGTCGAGTTGAGTAAGCACCCTGTCCGCAAGACGAAATAGCCCCGGTAGTGCCCTTCGGTTCTGGCTATTCGTCTCCAAAGATGAAACGACTTCGTCTCTGGTATTACAGCACCGTAAATACCAGAGCTCCGGCAAATTGGTCGAAAGTGAACTGAGCTACGTAAAACTAAAGTGCAGAAATACGAGAATGCAGTATGCTGGGAGTTCTCTGCTTTTTCAGGTGATTTCTCGTGTATGGGAAGTGAAGGAGTCCTCACCCTTATATAAGGTTGCTAGCGGGAGGTTACAACCCTCTTAATGACGTCCTTAAAGGCGTTCAAACAGTCAGCATCATCCATCATGAACTTGGACGGGTTCAGCGTGCACATGCATTGCATGTTTGAATTCGTACGTTATGGTAACGTCTAAACGGTCAGGAGTTGAATTGAATTCTCAGGCGTTTGAGAAGTTCAGGGGTCAAAATGCACATGGCTAAAAATAAGCCAGGGTGGAACCAGAACCAGGACCCCACACGGACCACCTCAATCGGATCATCCAATTCGGACCAATTGCCCAAGACCCAAGTCCCAAGTCCGAGGCCCAGGCCCAGAGCCGAGGTCCGAGGTCCGGGACCGGGCTCGGATCCGCTCGGCTTCGCCGAAGGCGGACGGGCGAACCCAAGTCCAAGAGCCCGCGTGAGCTTTGTTTACACAAAGCCCACAACACTCTCTGGCCCACTTGATGTACACTAAAGAAATGTAATCAATTTTAAACTCCCTTCCACATTGACTAACATTCAACGTGGGATAAACGAGATTGCACTTAAGCAACCGTTCAACTTCCAAGCATCATTCCTCACTCACCAATAAATGGATTTGAGAAATTCAAAAGGCTATAATTATCTACACGACACGTAGAACGAGCCTATACAATTCGTTAACACGAATTTTTGCTGTACCATTTAATTAGAATAAATTCAATTTACAATAATCCCCCACATGAGTGAGAAACTCCAAAAAAACAAAAAATATGAATGCAAATACATAGCTCAGTCCTTAAGAGACAATAGAGAATAGGGATAGGTGGCTTGTGGCCTTGAACCCTCCTTAGTTAATACTATCGAGCATACCGGCGGATTAGTGAACATAGTTCTTGAACTATTCCCCTTTGTGTATACTAGACAATAGTACCAACCTACTAAGGTCTCAAAATTCTTCTGTTCTCACGTTTGTGTTCGTTTCTGGCCATGGACAACTTCTTTGGATTCATAAGCATACAGTAGAAGCGGCCCTCACTTCTCACTTATATAGGTGATTCTTCTAATCAGCATTCTGTCATACTCAAGTCAAAGACCTGCAAAAGAATCATTAAAAATCAGAGATTTATCCTCACCACGTGACAGATTATAAACTCTACTTTTGCCGTTAAGGAATAGGGTCGTAGAGATTCTTACCCAGACTTTTATAGTTTAGTTTTCCCATTGAACCAAGTTTGTGGGTTCTCCACTCATCATGGTTGGGTTTCCACTACAATCATCTTTAAGATGTGGATTTCACTCCCATTCCTTCAAGCAACTTGTACATCTGATCTCGAGCTATGTTCTTAGTGAATGGATCCGCTAGATTATATATCGACCTTACGTAGTCAACAGAGATAATCCCACTCGATAACAGATGTCTCACGGTGTTATGTCTCCGACGGATATGTCGAGACTTGCCGTTATACAAACCACTTCTTGCCCTTCCAATAGCAGCTTGACTATCGTAGTGAAGCATAACCGGCGGCACGGGTTTCTCCCAACATGGAATATCTTCCAAAAAATTACAAAGCCATTCTGCTTCTTCACCTGCTTTGTCCAAAGCTATGAACTCAGATTCCATGGTGGATCGGGCTATACATGTCTGTTTAGTGGATCTCCAAGAAACAACTCCTCCCCTATTACAAACACATATCCACTTGTTGACAGAGAGTCCTTTGTGTCGGATATCCAGTTTGCATCACAGTAACCTTCAAGTACCCTAGGGTGTCTACCAAAGTGTAGCCCAAAGTTCAGAGTATACTTTAAGTATCTCAAAACTCTCACAAGCACTTTCCAGTGTTCTCTACTTGGATTGCTTGTACATCTGCTCAGTTTGTTTACCAAGCAATCTAGATCAGGTCTTGTACAGTTAGAGATGTACATAAAACATCCAATGATCCTAGCATACTCCTTATGAGCAACAGGGTCACCTCTGTTCTTACTTAAGTGGACGTCGAGTTCCATAGGTGTCTTTGCTGGAAGACTATCGTGTGCATTGAATTTCTTGATCACTTTCTCAATGTAATGAGATTGTGATAAGACAATTCCATCTGGAGTTCTTATGATTCTTATGCCAAGAATAGTGTCAGCAACTCCCAAATCCTTCATGTCAAAATTCCTTTTTACCATGACTTTCGTCTCGTTAATCACTTGTAGGTTGCTACCCATGATTAACATATCATCTACATAAAGACATACTATAACAAGTTTATCATTAGTATTCTTAATGTAGACACACTTATCGCACTTGTTTATCTTGAAGCCATTTGACATCATCACTTCGTCAAATTTCAAGTGCCATTGTAAAGGTGCTTGTTTCAAGCCATACAAAGACTTAAAAAGTTTGCACACCTTTCTTTCCTGTCTAGGTTTTACAAAACCTTCAGGTTGTTCCATATAGATTTCCTCTTCTAAATCGCCATTTAGAAAAGCTGTTTTTACATCCATTTGGTGAATCTCAAGATTGTGCAAAGCAGCAATCGCTAGAAGCACCCGGATAGAGGTAATTCTCGTCACAGGAGAGTATGTATCAAAGAAATCATATCCCTCCTTCTGGAGAAATCCTTTCACAACCAAACGAGCTTTATACTTATCGATTGATCCATCAGCTTTGAACTTTCATTTCAGAATCCATTTACTCCCTAAAGGTTTACAACCTTCAGGTAAATCAGTCAGAATCCACGTATGGTTCTGCATGATCGAATCGATCTTGCTCTGTACAACTTCCTTCCAAAATGAACTATCAGTCCGTGAGAAATCTTCTTTCAGTGAATTTGGTTCTTCATCCAAGAGAAAACCATATAGTCGGGACCGAAGTCCTTCGCAGCTTTAACTCGAGTGCTCCGTATAGGAGTTAGAGCTTCAAGTTCTGAACCGGGTCATTTACGAGACTTAGGTTCAACCCCTACAAGTTCTTGACTTGTAGTTCCTTCAGCATTACCGGTGTTTGAACTGGAAGCAGCTTTATCCTTAAAAGGATAGATATCTTCAAAGAATATCGCATTCCTTGACTCAATGGTAGTTCCGACATTCATGTCCGGAACATCTGACCTATGGATTATAAATCGATAGGCGCTACTATTCAGTGCATAACCAATAAAAATACAATCAACTGTTTTGGGTCCGGTTGTCACTTGCTTTGGTAGAGGCACTTCTACCTTCGCTAATCACCCCCACACTTTGAGGTATTTGTAAGAAGGTTTCCTACCTTTCCTCAACTCATAGGGAGTTTCGTCCCTTCCTTTAAGTGGAATCTTATTGAGGATATAGTTAGCTGTTAAAACAACTTCCCCCCACATGTTCTGAGGTAACCCAGAACTAATCAACAACGCATTCATCATCTCTTTCAAAGTACAATTCTTGCGTTCTGCAACTCCGTTCGATTGAGGTGCATACGGAGCTGTAGTTTGATGAATTATGCCACTTTCATTGCACAACTCCTCAAACGGAGCTACGTATTCCCCTCCTCTATCACTCCGGATAGATTTGATTTTGCAGTTAAGTTGATTTTTGGCTTCATTTTTGAAGTTCTTGAAAGTTTCAATAGCCTCATCTTTACCTCTTAAAAGGTATAGGTAGCAATACCTTGTGCAATCGTTAATAAAAGTAATGAAATACTTTTTACCACCTCTTGTTTGCACAAACTTCAAATCACATACGTCCGTGTGAATTAATTCTAGAGGTGTCGTGCTCCTTTCTACCGATTTAAACGGTAACCTTGTCATTTTTGCTTCTACACAATTTTCACACTTACTTTTATTAACAAATTCATTTACCTTAAGTAAATTGAGATTTGACAAATGTTTTATTGCATTTAGATTAACGTGGCCTAATCTACAATGCCATAAACTAGAGCACTCAGTCAAGTAAGAGGAATCAGAAGCAATTTTATTAATGATAGGTTTTGGGCGTATAGCCATTACACTGAGTTTGAACAGTCCATCTATAAGGTAACCCTTTCCCAGAGGTGTTCCAAACTTTGACAAAACAAATTTATTAGCCTCAAATACAAGTTTAAAACCACGACTAACTAGTATTGAACCAGAGACTAAATTCTTCCGAATGTCCGGAACGTGCAGCACCTCATTCAGAGTGATCTCCTTGCCAGAGGTCATTTTTAGCACAACCGAGCCAACACCTGCAACTTGCTAAGACGCTTGGTTTCCCATGTTCAGCTTCCTTCCCTCACGGAGATGGTATTTGGAGAACAAGCTCCGGTCTGCACACACATGGGCAGTTGTAGCAGTATCGATGAACCATTGACCACGGTTCTCGACCATGTTAGCTTCCTCAGTGATGACCACAATGAGATCATCACTAGTCAGCTCCCTCTCGGCTAGTTGGGCACTTGGCTTGGCCTTCTTCTGCTTTGGCTTGCGATAGTTCTTAGACATGTGTCCAGAATAGCCGCAATTGTAGCATTTGCCGTCGAACTTCTTAGAGGAAGGAGCTTTAGGCTTAGAGTTGCATGGACGCGGCCTCTTCTTCGAGTTGTCTCCACGTTCAAGTAGATTCACCCGAGGTTCATCCGAACTTTTCGAGTACTAAACTCGAACTTAGGACTCAATTCGTACCTTCCGGATAACATCTTCAAGAGACATCGCCTTTCGTTTGTGATTGAGGTACGTCTTGAAGTCTTTCCAGTTCGGTGGAAGCTTATCAATCATGGCAGCAGCCGTGAAAGCATCCGGAAGAACCATCCCCTCGGCGTGGACTTCATTCACCAGCATTTAGAACTTTTGAACTTGTTCCATAACCGAGCGAGAATCAACCATCTTGTAGTCCATGAAATTCATGACTATAACTTTCCTAGTTCCAGCCTCGTCGGAACTGTATTTCTTCTCAAGTGTCTCCCATATATCCTTGGAGGTCTTTGCGTCCGAGTACAAGTTACTCAAACTATCTTCTAGGCTACTTAGGAGAAAGCCTTTGCACAGATAGTCGTCGTTGTGCCAGTTATCGTAGGCGGCACGAACATTAAAGTTGGTCTCGGACTCATCCGGAGTAGGTGGTTCTTCTTCCTTCACGAAGTTAGAAAAGCCAAGCATCGTGAGGTAGAACAGCATCTTTTGTTGCCACCTCTTGAAGCCTTCCCCATTGAATTTTGGAGGCTTCTCTGCGGCGGGCATGATCCGTGAGGAGGGCACCGGAGCGGTCATAGTTGGAACAAAAGTCCCCATCGTACCCGTTGAGTGGGTAGCTGAAATATGTGAGTACGTCGTCGGAGCCGTTGCGAACATATTTGGAACTGAAGTTCCCGACATCCCAGAATGAAGGATTCCAGCCGAAGCTGACGTATTTTGGACCGAAGTCCCCATCCCATAAGGGAATGATACAGCGGCCGATGCAGTGGCTGAAAACATACTTGGAACCGTAGTTCCCATCATCCCAGAAGGATGGACCACAGCCGAAGCTGACACAATTTAGACCGAAGTCCCCATCCCATAAGGGAATGATCCCGAGTTCAGATTGTTTGTCGAGATGCGCCTCGACAGAGTCTCCAGGAGGGTGTCAATGGTCCCTTGGTTAAAGAGGAAGTCAGCATGACTCATGGTAGTGTTTGGTGTAGAGGTACCAATCGTCGTGGTGTTCGTGACTATAAGGGCAGTGGTCGTCGTGGTCGTCGTCGAAATGGTGGAGGTAACGGCAGGAGCGGTGGAACTGATCGGAGTGCTGGAGGTCGACATTTTTCCAGTCAGGGATATTACAAATTACAATATTAAATATTTCGTCTTGCGATTGTTAGAAAAAAAAATTACAACTGAGTCGCGCACAAACAGGAATGTAACTAAATATCTTGAGAAAACTGGAAAAATAGAAAACAGAAAATAGTAAAACAAAAGTCAAGTCGAGTCGAGTAAACACTCTGTCCGCAAGACGAAATAGCCCCGGTAGTGCCCTTTGGTTCTGGCTATTCGTCTCCAAAGATGAAACGACTTCGTCTCTAGTATTACAGCACCGTAAATACCAGAGCTCCAGCGAACTGGTCGAAAGTGAACTGAGCTACGTAAAACTAAAGTGCAGAAATATGAGAATGCAGTATGCTGGGAGTTCTCTGCTTTTTCAGGTGATTTCTCGTGTATGGAAAGTGAAGGAGTCATCACCCTTATATAGGGTTGCCAGCGGGAGGTTACAGCCCTCTTAATGACGTCCTTAAAGGCGTTCAAACAGTCAGCATCATCCAGCATGAACCTGGACGGGTTCAGCGTGCACATGCATTGCATGTTTGAATTCGTATGTTATGGTAACGTCTAAACGGTCAGGAGTTGAATTGAATTCTCAGGCGTTTGAGAAGTTCAGGGGTCGAAAACGCACATGGCTAAAAAATAAGCCAGGGTGGAACCAGAACCAAGACCCCACACGGACCACCTCAATCGGACCAGCCAATTTGGACCAATTGCCCAAGACCCAGAGCCTAGAGCGCAAGACTGAGGACCGAGGTCCGAGGTCCGGGCTCGGGCTCGGGCTCGGATCCGCCGAAGGCGAATGGGCGAACCCAAGTCCAAGAGCCCGCGTGAGCTTTGTTTACACAAAGCCCACAACACTCTCTGGCCCACTTGATGTACACTAAAGAAATGTAATCAATTTTAAATTCCCTTCCACATTGACTAACATTCAATGTGGGATAAACGAGATTGCACTTAAGCAACCGTTCAACTTCCAAGCATCATTTCTCACTCACCAATAAATGGATTTGAGAAATTCAAAAGGCTATAATTATCTACACGACACGTAAAACAAGCCTATACAATTCGTTAACACGAATTTTTGCTGTACCATTTAATTAGAATAAATCCAATTTACAACATTAAGTAACATGTCACATTTTAGCACATCTAAAAAGTGAGATCTACTCTACTGACTTGGAAGTTTATCATTAAACCAATCTATAGCCCTTTGGTCTAACTCTCTCATCTTGTTCATCCTCATTTTCCACTTAACAATTGTAGAAGCCAGTGTAGTAGTCCATAGAGAATTTTTGTAAGATAAACTTATTTGTACTTTTTTGTACGTATTTTTGTTACCTTTTTGTGTCGCATTCGCGTGTGTTTTGCTTGCATTTACGGGTTTTAGGAGTCATTTTGGCCTATTTCGTTAGTTTTAGGTTTTTATAACTTTTGTGCGATTTTTAGTTGTTTTTCGTACTTTTTTACCCTTTTTCGTATTTTTGGCCGTAGGATGACCAAGCGGAGCCCGCGCACGTTTGGAGGCATCCCACTCGACTCGAATCGGAATGGAAAAGCAAGGAAACACAGCGTGAATGAGGAGCGACAAACCGGCAGACGTTTAGACCGAAATGAGAAAATCGAGCCGAGCAGCCGAGCTAGTCGATCGACTGACGACCAGTCGATCGACTGACAAGTCGACTGGTTTGACAAAATCGACTGACGGGCAGTAAGGTTGGCCAATTTTGAGGAGTCAGTCGATCGACTGACCCTTAGTCGATCGACTGCTCCTCAGTCGATCGACTAAGACGCAGTCCAGCTCGTGATTTTATCCTGTTTTGACAATTTTGCCCCTGCATTTTTGTTTAAATAAGCCCAGCCTTCTCCAACCTTATCCATCCCCTTCCTTGGTGGAATTTGGGGCTTGATCCATTTCCTCCAAGCCTTGACCATGCTTTTCAAAACCCTAGCTTATAATCCCTAGTTTAGTGTAGTCTTAGTTAGCTTAGTGGTTAATCTAGTTTAGCTTAGCTAGTTAGTTATTAGTTAGTAGTTAGTTAGTTGTTTTTGAAGCAATTGTTGGAGTGAGTGACACCTCCTTCATTTGTGGAGTTTGTTGTTTGAAGATTTGGAGTTTGGATTTGGAATGCAATTTGGTAGTAATCCTTCTCTTTTATGTTGTGTTATGTTTGTGTTGTTGATTGCTTAGTGTATGGTGTTGGGTTTTAGTTGTTTTATTGTTCATTGCATTTTGATTCCTCTTTTAATTTTCTAGCTTGTAGTTTTAGTTGTTCTTGCAAAACTCCATTAATGCTCTTTTCAAGCTTTTTACTCTTTTTAGCCAAGCAAGCTCTTAGTCCTTAAAAGATGTATGAAACTTTCTTCTTTGATAATTTTGACTTCTTTGTATTCAATGCTCTTTGACCAATTTCAATTTGAAAGGCTTGATTTTCCCTCTATGAATTATCCTTTAATTGAGAGCTTAATTTGATGCAATTAATTTAGAAATTAGGGGTTTAGGGTTTAGGTTTGTTTAGAACCATTAATCGAATTTTGTTGAGGCTCGGGATTGACGACCCCAACTCTTGGTTCATAATTTAGGATTGACAACCTCGAATTGTGGATTAAGTGCTCGGCGAAAACCGATTAATCGTGGAGATGAATCGAACACCCTAAACCCTCATTTTCATTACTTTCATTAAAGTGTTCTTTTAAATTCAAAACTCAAACCAAACCAATGACTTAATGCTTTCCTAGTGTAGATTAGTGTAATTTAGTTTGACAAGAGAGTAAGTGAAAACACCGACCGCCGATTATATCTATCCTCGAGAGACACGACTCGGGAAAACTTACCGCTCTACAATCGACTCCGTACTATTGTGGAGAAGATTTCTTAGAGTGCTAAGAATTCTTCGATCATAAACCACTGAAACGTGATAAATTTGTTGTGAAGATATCTCACATAGAAGATGTGGCCAGCCTCAGCCTCAGGGAAAACATCTTGAAAGGTTTGAATAAGCCATTTCTGCTTATCAGAGATGAATGTAAAACCATGAATTACTCATATCCTAAATTATTTTTGATGCAGATCAAAATTCACGCCCATGTTTCCTACACACTTTACTAACTATGGGACAAGAAAGAGAGAGAAGTGAGTTATTAGGATCAACAACTACATTAGTAAGTAAAATCCCCCATGTGTCCCACTCACGTGACAACCATCTTCCACCAAGATTATGCTTACAACCTGCCTGAAACCCCTTTCTAAGTACTGATTAGAGTAGATTTGTCCTTATTTTTATTAGCTTTTTAGTTCGTTTTTATATTTGTTTTTGGTATAAGTTGGACGATTTAAGCATAATTCCGTATTTTTATAATTCCAGCTTATTTTACCGTATTTTGATCTTAATTGATGCAATTAGGTGATGTTTCGTTGTTTTTCACCTTACAGCTAAGTAACCGGAAGAGTTTAGCGCGTAGAAGATGAAATTCGATATTCAAGAGTAGAAGAACAAGCTTTCCGGTGAAACGAGTAGCAAACGATCGAGAAATGGAGACCGACGCTCAGTCGCGTCGACTGACGCGACCGTCGACGCGAGCTGTGCCAGCGAGCCATGGTCCRCGTCAGCCGACGCAAGGACGACGCTCTGCCGACGTGACGTTCTGAAGCGTCGATGTCGACGCACCACTGTCGACGCACTGCCGACGCAACTTGCTGAAGCGTCGATGTCGACGCACACCGTCGACGCTCCTGCCCAGCCGACGCGCACACCTGCCGACCAAGTCTRCCGAGCACCGACACGCGTCAGTCGACGCTCCRTCGACGCGACGGCCCAGAATTCGGAAATTAGGRTTTCTTATGCGCCAAGTCATGCAAAATCTATATAAACCCTCTATATTTCGGATTTTAAGGGAAGACACGACCTCCTAGGGTATTTTAGCTTAAAATAACAATAATCCCACATCTCATAACGAGATTTGAAGACGGAGATCAAGGATCGAAGAACAACGCGTCCAAAACGTCGAATTCGAGTTCGGGATTCATTCTTCGCCCAAGATCAACGTTCAACCTCCGGAATAGCTGGAGCTTTTTACTGCTTTTAGTAGTTCTAATAAGTACTCTAAACTCTTAGTTAATTTAGTAGTTAATTTCTAGTTTAATTGTTAGTTTAATTCTTAGTTAATGCTAGAACTAGTTTAATTAGTTTAATCGTTTATGCTTGTTATTGGATATTGGTTAATCTAGTTTATTTATGCGAGTTGATTTATGCTTAGTTATTCGTTAATMTTAGATTCTTATGATTCGTTGCTTAGTGGTAATTTCTTATGCTCATGCTCTTAGATTCGTTAATTAGTTTGATCTATGGTTGCGTATTACTGATAGATTAATTATTGCTCGTAGTTGATAATATAGTTAGAGTAATTAGTTTAAATAGCTTAAATTTAATTATTGCTTTAGTTCATAATGATCAATTCAATCCTTTTAAAACCCCAAATGTATATGTATGTTATTCGTAATTGAGAAAAACATCCGAAAGACCGAACTGTTGTTTCCTCGAGAGATACGACTCGAGTCAAACTCATCACCCTACAGTTACCTCGTACACTTGTGAGCAAACTGACGTGCTTTTAAATTATTTATTAAAACGAGGTGCACAAAAGTTTGAGTCAAGTACATCTAAGTAAACATAAAACTCTTTGAATCTAGTGTTCCCTTCCTCATCCTGGCCATTCCCAAGAACCACAGTTGAACCCGGGTTACTCCTTCTAAGCTCATCTATATAAACCTACAACCTAGTGTATTGAAACTCAGAGTTACCCTTTAATTCTTGCAAAGACATTCTTTTACTTCTATAGGCCTAATCTCTACTCACATTAACTTAAAGCTCATCAATTGCATCTACTCTAAACCCCTTACCACTTCTCTCAGGATCAGACTTAGATTTATGCATATCTCTCTCACTTAATCACTTAGATTTCATATTCTTAACATGAAGGGAATTTGACACTCATGACCTGGAATATAAAGGTTGACCTTAAAAGAATGTTATTTTTTTTTATCTTGATCAAAACGTATTTCCAATGGACACTCTTCATCACCACACTTTACACAAACCATTTCCCTCTCACTCCAATGAAATAACAATGTTCTCTGAGTGTTAATGGCATATAACAGCCTTTCTAAATTCTTTAGTACTATTAAATATCATCCCTAACTCAAACAGGATCAAAGACTAGGTCAGAAAACTAGATTTGGGTCTACGTCATTTTCAGACACTCTACTCTCATATAAATGATCCCCATTTTCAACAACATCAAAATCAGACACACTAGAATAAGACTCAAACTCATCACTTAATGGGTTGACACTGTCTTTAGCAGTTGATGCATGACTTATGTTGTCTACATTTGAATAAAATAAATGTCATCATCAGTTTTACTGCCACAGTAAAATGTTTCGTAGTCACTATCCTCCAGTGGATCTGACTCATATAATCCCTCACCTTCATCTACCATATCTCCCTCATCTTCATCTATCTCATATCCCCCTAAGCCTAACCCATCTCCCTCAATAGCTGTTCCATCTCCTTCAATACCATGTGCATCTTCATCTATCCTATCTCACCCTAAGCGCAACCTATCTCCCTCAACAATTATCCCATCTCCTTCAACATCCTGCCCATTTTAACCCTCTAATTCTTATTCATCTCCTTCAACATCCTGCCCCTCCTTCAAACATTCATTTTATTTATTAAAACTCCTTTGTAAAACCAAACCCAATAAGTCTGAACATTAAAAGACATAGAGGACCATCCATAAAAATACATTTTTTTTTACTGAAAAAGAGGTCATATGTCTCAAATAAAGCTAATTAAACAAACACATAGGGACCATTTCAAAAACAAATCTTTCAAGAAACTCATATAAAAAACCTAGGGTTTCATATAGGTATAAAAAATAAAATTGTTCCCACTTAATGCAATAAACACTACTACCACTCGACAACAACATTAATAACATAAGAACGAACAAAGTAAATAAAAATTGATGTCACAATAAATATTATAAAAATTACAATAGCTAGGCGAGGGTAGGTTATGGTGGCTTGGATCTCTAACAACACCATTGTGAGGTTAATCCTCACAAATTGTGTGTAGTCTACGGCGAGTTTAAGTGTTTGTTATTTTTATTTTTCTGAATTAAGGTTCTTCGAATTTTCCAATCTGGGGGAAAAAATGGGTTTGGGAATGAAATGAGACACAGGTCTTTCTTTCTGAATTCTAATTTAGGGCTTTCTTTTAGCCTAGTTTTAGAAATGTTTGCTATACCCTTCCATTTCCCCCCAAAAAAACCAAGTGGGCCCCATATTTGCCAAGCCGGCATTGACTCACCAAATAATAGTCAAAATAGTTGAAAATGGACAAGTTTCTCATCCACCCACCAAAAAATAAATAAATTGAAGGTTCGCGTGACCATTACATGACTAATGCCGGTGGAAATTCAAAATTTCAGCGACTAATGGGGGTTAAATTGCGTATTTTTTAAAAGTTACTGGGTATTTTTACCAATAAAAATAGTTAGTGGTATGAAAGTGCCACCACCATATAGTTACTAGGGGTATTTTGAGAATCTGCCAAAAAAATATTTATGGATTTCAATATTTACTTATAATTAGACCTTATAATTGATTTTCTTACTTGTATAAGCATAAAGCTTATAATTATCGTGTGATATTATATTGCATTAAAAATCTTATTACAATAATGCTCGATTTTAATTAGACCATATACCTTAAATTTATCATTATTTTTATGTCCTTGCTAAAAGAAATTAGTTGGGGTTTGTATATTTATTTTTACATGTAAAAGAGATTTGTATTTCTATTATAAAACTAATATAACAAATATTTTGAATTTTAAAATTTGTATACAAATGTCAATGTCTAATTTTATATAAATAAAACTTGATAAATACTTATTTTACTAAATACTACTAGTATTGAACCGTGCGATACACGGAACACACACACAAGGAGGGAGAGGGAGAGAGAGAGAGAGAGAGAGAGAGAGAGAGAGAGAGAGAGAGAGATGATGTAAATTATATTGATAAACAAATACAATAATCATGCAAAAACAACAACATTAACAAATTTAAATCAATTTACATTAATTAAACTGCATGTGATACATGGAGTTTGATATAATGAAGTGCTGCATAGTGCTTTTTTTTTCTATTTATATTTGATGAATGCAAATAAGAGATAAAATATTCTGAAAATAATACTCTCACACACACACACACACACATATATATATACGAAATATTCAATTATAATACTAGCATACATTATTATAAGATACCGTGTTAAATATCAAAATATAAGAGAAAATGTTAGAAAAAATGAGGGGGAAATTATTGTATTAATTAGAATAATGGGGAACTTTTTATTATATTTTTGAACACTTACTAAAACACTCGTTCAGTTATCTAAATCATTAAAAAATTATATATTCACTTAGTTGTTTATATAACCATAATTAGGAAAAATTACATTTTTAGTCCATTATATTATGCACTTTCTAAAAAAGGACCATGATATTGTCCAATATCAAAACACCTACGCTAAGTTGGTAAAATTATCAAAAAAAGGTATAAAATTATCCCAATCGGGCTTTTTTGCTGAGGTGGCGTGATTCTATACTTTCTTATCATTTTTCTTTAATTTTAAATATTAAAACAAAGAAAAAACCTGAGAAAAAAAAATTATTGTGGTCCATTATATTGTCCATATTCTAGAAAAGGTATGTGACATTGGCTATCGTCAAACCACGTCTACTAAGTTAGTAAATTGATCAAAAAAGGTCCAAAAAAGGTTTGGTCGAGGTTCTTGCTGACGTAGCATGATTCTATGTTTTTTAAAATTATTTTTCTGTAACTATAAACATTAGAAACATGTTCTGCCCTCCCTTTTCTTTTTTTTCCCTTTAATATAATTGATAAAATTTAAACCAATAATATTAATAAAAATCTGAAATAAATATAATAAAATAAATATTAAGAAATTATAAAATAAATATAGAAATTTATATTGAGAAATATTGATTATTAATTAAAAAGATTAAGTAGTAGAATTAGATACAAATATAAAAATATAAAATAAATCATAAAAAATTATAAAATTAATATAATATTTTATATGAGAAAAAATCAAAAATTTTCATATAAATATATATTTTTTTTAAATAAATTTTTAGGATTCATTTTATGTTTTTATATTAAATCCCGGTTTTATTAATTTTGTAATTAAAATATTTTTAATAAAAAAAAATCATTTAAATTTTTATACTCATTTAATAATATTTTAAGATCTATTTCATATTTTATATTTATCACTAACTTTTTAAAATTTTTATTTATTAAAATTCATTAATTTGATTCATGAAAAAGAATGGAGGACAAAACAAGTTTTTATCTTCAATCATGTTTAATATTAAAGAATAATGATAGGAAAATGTAGAATAACACCATGTCAGAAAAATACCGCGATCAA
>BMAC01000476.1:151072-188346 GCA_014905375.1 Phtheirospermum japonicum
ATGCAATATGTATCTTAAATTGTAGATCTTGAGAATGTGATTAATTTGATATATATTTCATTCAAAACGAATAAAATTTGAAAAAGTGATGGTTTGTTGAAAATTTGAGTTTCATTTCAAATTTTTGAATTTGCAGTTTATAGACGAAATTTGCGATACTTTTTGTATACAATCGTAGTGTTTTTTTTCTTAATCTATTGTACTTTCTAAAGAACAATGTAGTGCTCTTTGTAACCGTTGATATATGTCCAAAATACCATTTTAAATTAATTAATGCATTTTTTTACATTATTACCATGCTGACATGTCATGATCTCAACCATCAAGATTATCCAATCTAATGGTCAAAATGAGTCCCTAGGTTCACATATAATGACGGGTTCTCATTTGAACCCAACCCTGTATGTATATATGTATGTATAATATTAATTTTTATTATTTTAATATTAATTAGATTATCTATTCTAATTATGCCAATAAGATTCCTACATAATTAAAAAAGGAAACTAATCCAAGGTGGCTTTTTAATTAAAAAAAGAAACCAAATCATAATAATATTAAATAAGGTGTCTATCATAATTATGTTAAGAAAACTCCTACATAACTAAAAAAAGAAAATAATCCTACTTGACATTTACGTGGCATATTTTCTCTTTCCTACTCATCTTTTTTTTTTCTCCCCAGACCTCTCTTTATATATATATAGACTTATGATAACTGTACTTAATTGTTTAGTTTTTTATATAAAATATTGAGTTTCACTTGCACTTTTTTTTATATAGCTCATATTTTGATTGTCTCGCATCATCATATAAACGACACATAGCAAATCACAAATTAATAATATTTTTTACTAACATCGACGAAATTTACATAATAGTGATAACAATATATAATATACATTTTTAAAAGCGTCTTATTACTAGATTATTCTTTTCAAACATCTCTCATTTTGGCATTACTTAATTTCTGAAATTAATGAACTTAACATCGACGAGGCCGGAGGGAGCAGAACCATCGGTATCAACTGGATCTGGCACCGCGCCACGCCCCTTTGACGGACCAACGCCAACCAACGGCGGATTACTGAATGAAAATTTCCTCAGGCAGCTGTCTGAGCTCATCGGAAAAACCGTAGAAGTGGTTGTGGAGAAAAAATTCGCGGAGATCTCGACACCGCCGTCTAACACTCCACCAGCTCGGACAGTTCCGCTAGTTGAGACAGAACCATTGCGCGGCCAGCGCACGGATCGGACCCCCCTTCAAGACAGAGAAGAACACTTTTCTACTTTCGACAGCGAAACGTCGAGTCGGGATATTCCAGGCCTGGACGAACAGATGCAAAGCTTGTAGAAATAGGTGAGAGAATTTAAGAAAAAGATGGTGAGCACTGACGCGGTCTCGGCACGGAGGGGTACACCGTTCACGGAGGAGGTCATGCGTGATGATGTGCCGGCCTCTTATAGATCTTTGGGTTTTGAGTATAGCGGAACGACAGATCCGTGGGATCACCTAAGTCACTTCGAAATCGCGGCGGCTGTGCACAAGTTCTCGGATGCAGTCTTGTGCCGGGTCTTCCCGATGACCTTTACTAAATCAGCTCAGCTCTGGTTTAGCCAGCTGCCACCGCGTTCTATCAACAACTTTGATGAGTTTAGCTCGACTTTCCTGCATCAGTTCACCAGTTGCAGGAAATACCAAAAAATGCTGCTCGAGCTGTTTAGTTTAAAGCAGAAAGAGAACGAGAGCCTGCGTGCTTATATCAAACAATTCACGAATGCAAAGCTTGAGGTGTCTTCTGTGTCAGAAGAACTCCTAGTGAACGCGTTAGCGCAGGGCCTCCGGAGAGGAGAATTTTTCCAGTCGCTGGTTGTGAAGCCAGCTCTAAAGTTTGGAGACTCTTAGAGAGGGCCGAGAAATATATCCACTTAGAAGAGGCCTTGAAAATCAAGGACAAAGGTGAGAAGAAGAGAGATCGGTATGATAGAGAGGAGAGAGCGCCAGTAAAGAGACCCAGGCCAGACCTGGCAGGAGGACGACCTCGCTTTGACAAGTATACACCCCTGGCGATTCCTCAGGGAGAAATCTTGCAGGCAATAGAGAGGCATCCAGATTTCAAGTGGCCCAAAACCTACTCTCAGAAGCCAAGAAAAGAGAGATCCGATCGATTTTGTAGATACCACAATGAGTATGGGCACGACACAGATCAGTGCACTCATTTGAAGGACGAGTTGGAGAGGATGGTGCAGGCTGGGCACCTCAAAGAATTCGTAAGAATGCGAAGGGAGGAGCCCAGACCTGGCTCACATACAAAGGGACGATACCCAGATGGCAAACGTAGTTTGGACAATCACAATGCAGTATCTTCATGATCACTGGGAGCGAATGGGATGAACATTCCAGACGAACCCAGAACAACTATGTGCACACAGCAAGAGACCTGGTGAGAAAGGGAAAAGAAGTTGGACAAGTGGCTACAGGCCCAAATATTTGTTTTGGTTCGGAAGATGAGGATGGGATTTTAGCTCCTCATATGGACGCCTTAGTCATCATTGCTACCATAGCTAACTATAATGTCCGACGAATCTTTGTGGACATAGGGAGCTCGACGGACATCATGTTTTATGAATGCTTTAAGAAGATGAACTTAGATCTGGAGTTGGAAGAAGTCACGACCTCACTTGTAGGATTTGCGGGAGGGGCGTTGAAGCCCATTGGTCCGGTGAACCTTTTGGTTACACTGGGGGATGAGCCGTTTAGGCAGACCAGGACAGTCTAGTTCCTGGTAGTAGACGCGGCCTCCTCTTACAATGTGATGATGGGAAGACCTTCCTTAAGTAAATTTCAAGCAGTGGTCTCGATCTACCACATGAAATTGAAATTTCCAACTCAGGATGGAGTAGGCGAAGTCAGAGGAGACCATTATGCGTCCCGCCAGACATATGTAGAAAGCATTAGGCAAAATGAAGAGGAGAGACAGGCCAAGAGGGCCAGGATAGAAAGGGACAAACCAGAACCAACCTGGAGAGAAGGAAATTTGATGACTGTGGAGGTAGTCCCGGGAGATGACAGTCGAGTCCTCCGAGTCGGGACAACCCTCAGCCTGGAAGTGTTGGTAGATCTGGTAGCATTGCTACGGAATAGTACATATATATTTGCCTGGTCTCCCCAGGACCTGGTCGGGATAGATCTTGAGGTGGCTGAATATCATCTCAACATCAGCCCTACAATAAAGCCAGTCAAGCAAAAGAAACGCAATTTTGGGCCTGAAAAGGAGACCATTATTGAGGCAGAGGTGGATAAGCTCTTGAAAGCCGGGCACGTTCAGGAAATACAGTTTCCCATTATGGCTCTCTAATGCAGTTTTAGTGCCCAAGACAGAAGAGGATCGGCGGATGTGCATAGACTTCCGTGACCTTAACAAGGCTTGCCCTAAGGACCATTATCCGTTGCCAAGGATAGACCAGCTGGTTGATTCTACTTCGGGTTGTGAGCTCCTGAGTATGATGGATGCCTCGCAGGGTTATCACCAAATCCGGTTGGCTAAAGATGACCAAAAGCGCGTCAGTTTCATAACTCCGAAAGGAACGTATTGCTATGTGGTCATGCCATTTAGGCTTAAGAATGCGGGTGCCACGTACCAGCGATTGGTGGACAAGATGTTCAAGAATCAGCTCGGGCGGAACATAGAGGTCTATGTGGATGACATGTTGGTGAAGAGTGTGAAAGCGACTTCGCACGTGGGCGACTTGAGGGAAACCTTCGATACCCTAAGGAAGTATAGAATGAAGCTAAACCCCAAAAAGTGCATGTTTGGGGTAAGATCTGGAAAATTTCTGGGCTACATGGTCACAGAAAAGGGTATTGAGGCTAACCTTGAGAAAGTAAGGGCTATCACGGAAATTCAGGCGCCAAAAAACGTAAAAAAATGCAGTGCTTGGCGAGCCGAATCAACGCTTTGAGCAGATTTATCTCACGCTCAGCTGAGAAGAGCCTACCATTTTTTCAAGCCTTACGGAAAAAGTCTAGATTCAAGTGGAGTGATGAATGCGAGGAAGCATTCAAGATGCTGAAAGAACACCTGGCGGGTATGTCACTACTCACCAAACCAATCCAGGGTGAGCCCTTGATCCTGTATTTATCGGTTGGACAGCAGGCCGTCAGCTCTGTCTTGATCAGAGAGGACGGGAAAGTGCAGAAGCCGGTGTACTACTGGAGCAAAGTATTGCACGATGCGGAGATTCAGTATGTCGAAGTGGAAAGGGCAATGCTAGCTTTAGTCGGTACAGCCCGCAAGCTACGACCATACTTTCTCTCTCATAACATAATACTACGGACCAACCTGCCGTTAAAGTCCATCATGGACAAGCCAGAGGCGTCAGGGCGGCTGGTTAAATGGATAATCGAGCTCAGCGAATTCGATAACCTTCGAGGCTAGGATAGCTATCAAAGCCCAAGCATTGGCTGACTTCATGCAGGAGATGACTAGCCCTCCTGAGGACAAAAGGGAGTGTGTGATTTTTACGGACGGCTCGATAGGGAGTCAGGGCTGTGTCGCAGGAATAATATTAATTGATCCAGCAGGTATAGTCACTGAGTAAGCAGTTCGAATGAATTACGCTCTGTCTAATAATGCGACTAAGTATGAGGCCTTTCTTAGAGAAGTTCAAATGGCAAAAGACTTGGGAGCAGAGCAGATGTGTGCGAAGGTGGATTCGCAGTTGGTGTGTAAGAAAATAAACGGCGATTTCGAGACGAGAGAAGAACACATGCAAAAATATCTAGCTCGATTCAAGGAACTAGCCAAGGATATGAAGGCTCTGACTGTTCTTCAAATCCCTAGAGAGGAAAATGGGAGAGCAGACTATTTGGCTAAGATAGCCAGCTCAGCCGTGGAGTGCCAGGAGAAGGTCATCACTCTGTTGATGGCAGACAGTGAATTTAGGACAGAGCAGGTGTGTTCGGTGAATGAAAGGAAGGACTAGCGCTCTCCCATTAAAACATACCTGGAAAAGGGAGAACTGCCAGAAGACAAAAAAGAGGTAGTAAAGGTTAAAACCAGGTCTGCACGGTTTTGCTTGATTAAGGGAGAGCTATTTCAGAGGGGATTCGGGCAACCCCTTCTACGATGCCTGGGCTCAGAAGAAGGCACTCATGTTCTTAGAGAAGTCCATGAAGGATGTTGTGGCAATCACATGGGTGCTAGAGCCATGTCAAGCAAGGTCTTGAGAGCAGGATACTTTTGGCCTCAACTAAGAAAAGAAGGGGAGGATTTTGTTCGGACTTGTGACAAATGTCAAAATAACTCACCCTTAATACACAAACCTGCGGAAGAGCTCATGACGATGAGCTCTCCCTGTCCATTTGCCAAATGGGGAATCGACTTGGTTGGTCCCTTCCCCACGGCCCCCGCCCAAAAGAAGTTTTTAATAGTAGCCATCGATTGATTCAGTAAGTGGGTGGAAGCCGAAGCCTTAGCAAAAATCACGGAGGATGCGGTGATGAGATTTTTGTGGAAGACCATTGTATGTCGATTTGGCATCCCCAGGGTTTTGGTTTCACATAACGGCACCCAGTTCATGGGCTCCAGAATCAAAGCCTTGTGTGCTAAAATGAAGATTGATCAGCACTTAAAGTCTGTCTACCATCCGCAAGCCAATGGTCAAGTTGAAGTGACCAATCACATCCTCGTACAAGGGATCAAAGCATGATTAGAGAAAGCGGGAGGCAAATGGGTTGAAGAGCTCAGTTCAGCTCTGTGGGCGTACAGAACTAATCCGAAAGAAAGCACGGGGGAAACACCTTTTAGCTTAGTTTATGGAATGGACGTTGTGGTTCCCACTGAGATCAGTATGGAAACCCATCGAGTCCAGAACTTTGCTGAAGAGCAAAATGAGCTATTGATTCAGGATGCCCTGGACTTGGTTGAGGAAAAGAGGGAAAGAGCTGCCGTCAGGATGGCACACATTAGAAGAAGAGTCAAAGCGGCCTATGATAGGTTTGTGGTCAAAAGGCATTTCCATGTGGGAGATTTAGTCCTGCGCAGGAATGATTTAGGGAAGGCCAAAGGAAAAATTGACACTACGTGGCAGGGACCATTTCGGGTCACAAAGGTATTGGCAGGTGGCGCTTATAAATTGGAAGAAATGTATGGGGTTGAGATACCCCGAGCGTGGAACATCTCTAATTTGCGTAAATTTTATGTGTAATCTAATTTTGCAAAGTTTATATATAATAATAATAATGCAGGTTCATTCTTGTTTGCCAACTTGTGGACTTCTCTTAATCCAGGATTGGCTAAGGGCGGATGCCCCATCTTCTTGACCCGATTGTCAGTTTAAGCCAGGATTGGCTAAGGGTGGATGCCCCATCTTCCCGACCTGGTTTTCAGTTTAAGCCAGGATTGGCTAAGGGCGGATGCCCCATTTTCCYGACCTGAYTGTCAKYWTAAGCCAGGATTGGCTAAGGGCGGATGCCCCATTTTCCTGACCTGACCTGATTGTCAGTTTGAAGCCGGATATTGGCGATAGTGCCTAAAACGAGTGGCTTAAAGCAGATGTTCATAAAATTGCTCGACTCGATTTAAGCGAGGTCTGGCTAAAGGTGGATATCTCAATCCTCCAGACCTGACGGTAAGTTCAAAAGCCAGGATTGGCTAAGCTTGAAACCCTAATTCGCTTGATTTGACAGAAACAAGAATCAATTGAAAATTTTCGGAAAAATACTCTTGCATTTATCATAAAATTCTGGCAATACAAGAGAAATTGCACACGCCTTCTACGAAGGCTGGCAAAATTGATTACAACACAGGAAATAAAACAGAAAATTCAACAAAATCCCAGAGACATTTAGCCATGTGATGAAGAAGTCCTCCGATCAGAGGCCAGGGCACGACGGACACGCCATAGCTCACGCTCAATTTCGTGGTAGCACTGGCGATACTTATCAGCTCTCTCAGATATGGCATGAGCTTCGCCGGCAGCGATAGTCAACCGGTTCACCGACTTCGTCAAATCGGCCTTCTCCTCTTGCAACTGATGATTCAATTGACGCAGCTCGGTCCACTCTCGCTTGTAGTGGCATTTCTTCTGCCTCTTCCTCTCCAAAAAGCGATACAGATAGCTGATTTTCTCCCGGAGCACAGCCAGTTTATCAGAAAGCTTGAAATTTTCGACAAACAAAGAGATGTTCTTTCGTTTCACAGAGTCAAGCTCTTCGAGTAAGGAAGAAGAGGCCATTGCAAAAATTGAAGGAAAACAAATCATACATGCACATATATAAAGCAAACGAAGGCACGTGCCAAGGAATAAAAAGTACTAGGGTTTCCGGAAAATCAGGAAACCCTAGGAGCCCAAGAGTCATTACAAGACAAAAGAGTACATTATTATTAAATGAAGAATCATTCAGTACAAGCTCAGAAAAGACAAAAGCAGACCAGTTACACAGGCAAACATCAGGTCTGACTAAAAACCTAAGGCTCGGCATCCAGCTCAGTAGCCAGCTGCTCCACAACGTCTTCAGCTAAGGCGTCTGGCGAAGCTCCGCCCGGTAGCTCACCCAGACCTACGAAGGTTGGGGAAGGAGAAGCGGCAGGAAGAGCTAGGGCGAGAGCCTGGTCTGGTTGAGGCTGCTCTGACACAGGGGAATGGAAGAGAGTGAGGATGCGCTCGAAAAACTCGGCCGACCTAGAGGTATGCAAGCAATCGCATTCCGGAGCAAAAGTGAAGGAAGTGGGCTCAGGAGGGGTCTCGAGAGGTTTGGTTTGATCAAAGGGAGTCCCTGGATGCTTTGAGGCCCACTTAGCCTGCTCGTCCAAGCCAAAGTGGTAGTAGCCTATGGCCTCTGGGACGATCAGGGAATACAATTCCTTGGACCCCAGAAAAGCTCGCCGGGTCTCCTCCCTGATTAGCTGGATCAACCTTAAACCCTCCTTAGAGTTCAAGAAATCGGTGCTCCACCCCTCTTTAGCCTTGGCTAATACTTCATTGGCTAGGCTCCTTGCCTCTGCCAGAGCCTCGTCCCGCGCCTCAAAATGCGCCATCTCCACCACTTTCGCCTGGGCTTTCCTTACCTTGGCTAGCTCATCCTTCACCTCTTTTAGCTCATCCTTTAGCCTTGACAGCTTATCCCCCTATTTCTTCCGCTCGACTCCTCCATCCTTAGCTAGGGCCTTAAAGCGCTCCCCCTTCACGTGCGGCTCCTTATTTTCTTTAATCACATTGAACTGGATCATAGATCTGGTAGCTCGAGTGGCCAAGATAGCCCTCTTGGATTGAGAATGATTATGAGATAGAGGGTTAATGCTTAGACAAATAATGCAAAAGGAAAGAGAAAAGGAAGGAAAGATTTACTCGCGCTTCATCCTGGCACCAAGATTCCAAGAGCTCGTGATCATTCATCTTCTCCAGGTCTTGCTGGTCTGCCGGTAGACATTGTCTACGCATAAACTAGAGAGCCACCTCTCCTGAATAGTGGAGGACCGAGTTAATGGGAGGAGGAGTGTTGCGCGTGATGGGAGCAAGGGCTGTTGGGGCACGACTGCCCTGAGTTGTGCGAGGCCTCTTGACCAGACGAATGACATCCTCCTCGGATTCAGAGAAGGGACTCATGGTGGCTGTAGGACGAGGTGGCTGCCGAGAGGGGCTGGAGCCCGGTGCTGGAGAAGAGCTGGGGCCCGGTGCTTGAGAAGGAGTGGGGCTCGGGCCCTGGGCGCGAGAGGAAGAACCCACTTATTGGGCAGCTGTTTCTGGGGCTGCCTCTGTCCCTTTCGTGGCAGCAGCAATCATCTGGTGCATCATCCTTTCTGAAAAAAGAAAAAGAAAGGGATAAGACATGAAAAATAAAATATCAAGGACAGATCAGGATAAAAGGGATTTTACCAATCTCCGGGGTTAAAGGACTTGATTCCCCTCTCTCATTGAAAAAGTCTAGAACATGAGGTAGGAGGAGGTCAATTACGTGAAGAGGGTTTTCGTTAAGGGTAGAAATGGTTTTCCGCAGGCGAGGAGACCTGTTTGCAGCGGATAAGTGAGGATATGTGGGTAGCTTATCGAGGGGCGTCGGGTCAAAACCCCAATCTCCATCAAAGCGAACAAAGAAGAATTTCTTCCTCCAGGCCTTATTGGAGGAAGGGAGCCCATGTAAGAAGTGAACTCCTGGTCTTGCACTGAGATAAAAGCATCCAGGAGATAAGCTTTTAGCCTGGTAGAGTTGGTAGAAAGTCTGGGCCTTGGGATCCAGACCAGCATACCGCATGGCCAGACTATAGCATACTATAATCCTAAAAGTATTGGGGGTAAACTGGAAAAGGGGGATTTTATATATGGCAGCAATCTCTAGCATCATCGGGTTTGCGGGAAGACGCAAGCCCGCCTGGAATTGATCAGCGTAAAAAGTCAACCAGCCGGCCGACGCTTGGCACGCCGGAAGGCTGTAAGGATCAAATGGTTCAGAAAGTTTGTATTTGTGGCGAATTTCCTCAACGGTCCTATCACTAAGAATGGAGGCGATTTTTGGATGACCTGGGATAGGCGGCGGATACTCCAGAAAACAGGAGGAAGAGGTGGCGGCTGACGTAGCCGCCGGAGGAGAAGACGGCAGAGAGGAAGAATCTGTCGCCTCCAGAGAAGGGGAAGTAACTGGAGGGACACCAAGAGAAGGAGAAGACGATGACATTATCGGAAAATTAAAAGGACTAAGAAAGTACCTGGTCTATGAAGGTGGCCGGAGAAATTGAAATCTGAAAACTTGCTGGAATACTAGAGAGAGAAAGAGAAGCTCGAGAGTTTTTGCAGAAGTGAAAATGCGAAAGTGAGAGAGAAAGAGAGTCCAGCGGGAATATAAGGTAAAAGGATAATTTCAAAAAAAGAAAACGAGGAAAAAGCGGGATTTGATGAGATCCCCACATTTAATGCGGACAGATGAACAGTACCCTAGGCGGTGAGCTGGAACGCCAACCGTCTTAGGGTAGGTCACGCACCGCTGGCATATCAGAGGAATAGTACTGGGAGAGACGTGTGGATATGGTAACCGTTTTGGGATGTGGGCCGACACCACTAATGCTAATAATTAGGCCTTGTCGCCAGGAGGATTTTTAGGGATTCGTGCGAGTACGAGAAACCAAAAGGGGGACATGTGGGACCTTATTTATTCCGAACAGGCTCTGGAATTTTACAGCTCTACCCCAACTATTTCGGGGAGAGGAGTTGATGTGGCCTAAATAGGTTAAGACCTGGATTGGGGTAGAATTGGGTTGAGACAACCAATGAAAAGGAAGGAAGTCAGACCAACTCAGTCCTTGAGAAAATCTGACCTGGTCTTCGTAGGAATAGATCAGGTGTTGAGAAGAGAATCACCACGGCCCAGGAATTGTCCTGGCCAGGCCTGAAAGAGATCTCTTATGGAGTAATCTTTAAGAAATAGGGGCAAGGCAGACCTGATACCCTATAAGAGAGAGGGAGGGCAGGATCAGGACAGACCTGATTCCCTGGCCTCCCCGCAGGGGACAAGTGGGACCACTTGTAAGAATTTGTTGCTTAATGGCCCTTGATTCGCGGCCTTTTGTTTCTGAAATCCCGGAAGGGGTCCCCACTGAGGGAAACTATAAATACCTCAGCCCCAAGGCTGATAAAGGTATGTCATTCTTAGTGCATTCCTTTTCTTGCTCCCTAAAACACTCCACATGCTTTCTGACTTAAGCATCGGAGAGGTTTCCACCGGAAAACCTCCGGTGGTCCTTTTCTGACGTGTTTGTGTGTGCAGGTCGGGGTGAAAGCACAAGTTTCAGGCGTGGTCGTATTTTCCGGGTGAAACAATATATATATATATATATATATAATGACATATATTATTTTGATTCTTATTGTGAGATTTTTTTTTTTTTACTTTTTTCTTTACCGTGAGTCCAATAATATTAAATTTGTCACTTTTTTTCAAGAGTTCTTACACCACTTTCTTAAATTAAATTATACAAAAACGTGCAACATACTATCCTTTTCTATCAGAGCAAGACAAATGCCAGAATGTGGTGCTATTGATCAAATCATTTCAACTGAAATTTCTTATGTAAAAGAAGATTCAAGATATTATTTATCTTTATTAGATTTTATGATTCATGGACCATAAGGTCATTTATGAAAATGATTTCCTTGATGGTTGATGGAAATTGCACAAAACACTTTCCAAAGAGATTTGTAGATATGAGTACTGTCGATAACAATTGTTACTCAGTATATATACGTAGAAATACTCGAAGAAATGTGACCAAGAATGGTGTTCAGATAGATAACTGGTTGGTCACTCTATATAATCATATGTATTATTGAAGTATGGAGCTCATTTGAACGTAAAATGGTGTAACCAATCCAAATCTATAAAGCATTTATTCAAATATGTCAACAAAGGTAACGATAAGATCACTACAACGTTCTATCAGAACAAAGACAAGGATGAAGAGATAAAAGATTAATGAGATCAACATGCATTATGATTGTCGTTACATTTTTTCATGCGAAGCGGCGTGATATGTATTATGTTATGAAGTCCAGTTTAAAACTCCACCTCTCATGCGTTTGAGTTTTCATCTTCAATGTGAACATAATATATTGTATATAATGATAATGATCAGTTGGACGCAATAATGAAACGCAAATCAACACATCATAACATATTGATAGGTGGGTTCGAGGCAAATAAAAATTATCTGGAAGCATGGATTTTGACTTATGTTTAGTTTTCTCAAATTTTATTTGGAACTCAACGACAAAAGAATAGACACCTAGATTTGTTCTCATTAGCCCGAACTTACTATATTCTGCCAGGATCAGGTGATAACTATTATGATCAGTATCTCGTAAATATGATTTGAGGAGCCCAATGTCATGATGATATAAAATGTTATGGCACGAAATATGATACATATCACGATGCATGCTAATCTTTGGAGTTGTTGTTAGATATAGATAATATATTGAAGGTATTTCAGAAGCAAGTTATTGGGGATTAGCAAATTCGTGAAATCTTTATTCGCAACCTTGCTTGTATCAAAACTTTAACACGTCCCAAAAAAATATGGGAGAAATTTGAGAAGATTTGTCAGATGAAATTCTATACAATCAACAAAATCTGAGAAAATCTAAAGGTATCATTGAAATGATTTTCTATCCTCTATAAATTATTGGTTATATTCTATTGTATTATTTTTATTACCAATATTTTTAAATCCATTTTCAATGCACTTTTTATTTTTCAGATTCACAAATGAGTGATGCTGAAATTCAAAACCTTGCTTTGCTTGAAGTTGACAATTTATTGCAGAGTATGAGAGAGAGTTTACAAGATTTTCCATCTACGACAATTCCAAAGGTCGTCGATTCCAATTATTTTGCAATAGATTTATTGATGAAAAACTAGAGTATGATCGTGAGACACTCATTTAAAAATATAGTAAATTAGTTGATAATTTGAATGTTAATCATTGTCACGTTTATGATAAAGTCATGGATACAGTACATTCAACCAAGGGTGGTGTATTTTTTGTCTACGGATACGGAGGGATCGGTAAAATATTTGTTTCGAGGACACTTTATGTAGCCATTAGATATAATGGTGGAATGATTTTAATGTAACGTCTAACGACATAGCTTCTCTTCTTCTTACGAAATGAAGAACTGAGCATTCTAAATTTAAGGTTACTTTTAATCTCCACCAAGATTCATCATGTTCGATCTTTAATGGAACTCCAATTGCAGAATTGATGGTGCGTGTGCAACTTATTATATATGATGAAGCTCTGATGATACATATACATTGTTTCAAGGCTATGGACAAAATATTAAAAGGCATGATGGGATTGCAAAATAATTATAATATGCAATTTTCATTTGGTGGTAAAATAATAATTCTTGCCTTCTTGGTGGAAATTTTCTTCAAATTTTGCCGGTTGTTCCAAAAGGCACTGGACCAAACATAGTTCACGTGACAATCAATTCTTTACATTTATGGACTCATTGCATGGTTTTGAGGTTGACCAAGAACATGAAGATGTAAAATCTCAGTCCAGATCCCGATTGTGTTGAATTAAAACAAAAATCACCGAATGAATAAATATGATATGATATGGGATAATTTGAGCACTAAACGATAGTGTAGTTCAAATTGAAATACCAAAACATCTTAAAGATGATGGTGATCATGTTGCGTTGAATATTTGTGTGAGGTGCGTTCAAGAACAGGAGAGGAAAAGAGAGAGAGAGACATGGTGAGAAGGAATATATAGAGATGGAAGATGAATGGGTGTAAATTGTAGTGGCAAAAAAGAAGTGGTAAAAATGACATTTTGACTAGGTCTATGTCAAGAAAACTAGAAGGATACAAATAGTAATTCCATGGGTGTAGTTAACCACGTCAATTGTGGCGAGCACATAACCACAATTTGAAAAAACTACTAAATACTCCACTTATTTGGAGAGTCATGCTATTCCTGCCCCAACACTTGATATCGTCTATTTGATTAATGAATATATGATGTCATAAAATGATGGAGAATGTAAATTATATCTTAGCTCTGATAGTGCATGCAAATCCGATTCAAATATTGACATATTGTAGGATGTCCACTCACTGGAGTTTCTAAACACAATCAAATGTTCTGTATTGCCGAACTATGAGTTAAAAATGAATATTGGAACTCTGCTCATGTTTTTCAGAAATATCGATCATTCTCTTGTGTTGTGTAATGGAACCAGATTGATTGTTACAAAATTGGGCGATCATGTTGTACATGTTAAGATTCTTCAAGGAAGCAATGCACACAAATGAGTGTTAACCCTATAATGACTGTCACACCATCTTGTCTGAGGTTACCTTTCAAGTTCCAACGACGACAATTTCCTGTAATCGTATCATATGCCATGACGATCAAAAAATGTCAAGAACAATCTCTCTCTCATTTTGACTTTTCCTAAATAATCTAGTTTTCATTCATAACCAGTTGTACGTCGCTATATCAAGAGTGACCAATTGTAAGGGTATAAAAATATTGATCGTCGATGATGAGGATAAATATAGTAGCAAAACTACAAATATTGTGTATAAGGAAGTTTTTCATAATTTGTAAAGTACATTTTGTCTAATAAATAACAATCATTTTATAAACCATGTTATACCATTTTTCATACTATTCGATCTTTGAATAATATATATCTAACCTCCTATATATATATATATATATATATATATATATTATAATAAGAAAATAAGAGTTTTTACTGTAGCACTTCTATATATTGACACGTGGCTTTTATTTTATTTTATTTTATTTTATTTTATTTTTATATTTGACATATAATTAATTCAATTATCCACACACCAGTCGCCTTCTCCTCACCACACTTAATTTCACAGTAATTTTCTGTGAACTTTGGGGTTGAGTGCGAGAAGCAGAAACTGTTGTATGGGGTGGTTTTTGAAGGGTGTTATCGGCAATAGGTGTACAAATCGGTCGAGATTTTCGAGAGGCGGTGGATTGGGGGGAGTGACGGTGGTCTCCACAGCTGCGGCGGTGGTGGAGGAGGGAGGAGGGGGATTAATAGGGGTGGTTGGATTAGAATTGGGGTGGATTTCCGAGCTGTAGTTGGAAAGGTCCGGTCCCACCGCCTGGCGGCGGAGGCGGAGGTGGGTTTAGGCGCTCCGCTCTTTCTCCAGTCTCCGTCTGATGAATTGAATTGTCGTCAGGTTTTTTAATTATTTTTTGGGAATTTATGAGTAACATTTGCAACACCTCAAAACATAATACTGTAAAATGTTGGACATCACACACTTGCATTTATTTCACTAATCTTCAGATTATAGTTTTTTGAATATTTTGAACAACCAAACCTGGAAGAGTTGGTCTAGAGACTACTATTTTTCGATACCTCAACAATTTCTTTTTATAGTTTATCACATTTTATGATACACATGCGACAGTCTAATTATGCGTGTTCATTTACTTTAATCATTAGTTAGTCTTATTGTGAAACCGGAATTGTTATTTAAAAATTAGGGTTTATGAATACATATTTGAAATTGAAATCATCTTTGAGGCTTGGTTTGTCTGCTGCATGAACCTAAATTATTGGGAAACAAAAATAGGTTTCTTTCTTAACCCAAAAGATGGTGATAATTTTTTATTTATTCAGTTTGTATTTTTGCCTTTATATCTAGATTTATGTTCTTCAACATCTGTCTACGAATAGATTTCTAACCTCTGTTTTTAATCTTTTGTGGTACCTTAATTTGGGCTTGAGTCCTAAGGAGGTCAGCTTTGTTGGGTTTTTTCAATATTTCAATTTTTTTAAATTTTCAGTGTTAATTTATTGTGATTTCTTGTGCTTAAAGTAATTAGAAATTAAGGAGGCCAACTTTATTGATTCTGTTTTTAAATAAGGAGGCAAACTTTATTGATTCTGTTTTTAAAGTTGGCCCTTTTGGGGAGGTTTTGGTTTGAGTTCATTTAGGATGTTATTCGTTTTCTCTGTTTTTTTTTTGTGTTTATTTTTTTTTATCTCGGTCTTTTTTTTTTTGTGCGTGTGTGTGTCTGAAAGGATTGGCTGGTTAAGTTAAAGTAGAACACATTGATGTCGTTTTTTACAAATTTGATTTAGTACCGTTGATTAGTTTGAGTTGTGCATTTTCTAGATAATGTTAAGTTCTGGACAATTGAGTCTTGGTTTTGATGAAAGATTGGATTTTAAGGGTGTGTTAAAGGACAATCAATTGAAAATCTGCATTTATTATTCAATATACTTGAATCTACTGATGTACATTTTCTAATTACATCTGATATAGGGCTTTTCATATAATTATAACATACATCTCAGTAAAAATCCCTATAAGATTTCAAATTCGGCAAAAGAATGGTTTTCTGAGATTCTTCAAAATATTTGTTCGATTCTGCAGTGCTGTTGGTATTATTCAATAAAGCAGCTCTTTCTTTATACAACTTCCCATCTGCCAATGTCATCACACTTTGTCAGGTATATTGAACAACTTTGATTTTCCGTTCATTTATTTATATACACGTAACATTGATTTGTGTCTGCTGCAGATGATATGTTCTTGTTATTTCCTTTACGCTCTACGACGCTCGTGGGACAAGTATAATGCGAATTTAAATTCCCTTGGTATTTTTGTCAAAGCTCGTAATTTTCTTGTATTTCGTGTGAGTTTTTTTCTCAAATTTATTAACTTATTTGTAGTTTTGTATTTATTGTAGCGGTGATTTAGAGATTGGGAATTATATGATTTGTAAATTGGAAAGAAAAAAAAAGATATTTACCAAAGAGTGTTGAAGATTATTCTAATACTTTAGCAACTTATAAAAATGAAAAAAAAAAGTGAATTATTATATGATAGTATCAGGTGATTTGTTGGTATCTTGAATGCTTTAATTTGAAAATGGCAGTTTAACTTTGTAATTAATACACGTTAAGTATCAGTTTAAAAACATTATGTATTCTAAATGAAAATCACATGTCCTTTTGTGTTATCTAATTAACATTCTAACAAAATGAAAAAGAAGTGAACTACTTCAAAATTGCTCAAAAAGCGATCTTGTTACCTCCGTTAAAAGGTTTGTTCGACTAACCATTTCCACATTCCATTTTTAATATTTTGTTTCATTCATCTTTTTATATTACCATAATTTAATTACTGTTTTTTGCTTCCTTTGTAATAGTGTATGGTAAATGATTACAGCGTTTCCTTTCTTAAAGCATGTTACAAGCTCCTTCTACATAAGTTGTATTGTTTTATTATTGATATGTTAGTCCCTTTTTTGTCATTGCTTCGAGCTATTTAGATCCTTCTTGTATATTTTATGAGTCTGTTTCATATTTTTATATACAGAAACTTCCAGGCCACATACTGCAATTTGGTGCCCGATTCACAGAACGTCGATTATGTATCTCGTTGCATTAACATTTTTACTCTTCTAGGTTAGTTTTTGTAGCCAATGCTTACATTATCTATTGTCTGTCTTATAGACTTATAGTTGGAATTTATGGCCTATTTTTTCAAAAAAAAAAAAAAAACCCTTATTATTTTAAACTTTAGAGGAGTGCAAATATATTGTCTGATTATGTATTCATAGACCATCTGTTAAGTTCTGATAAATCAGCAGAATCTCATTTGCTTCCTAAGCTGTTTGATTATTGAAGAAAAAAATATATTGTTACTTTTAATATATGTCATTGTAGCCTACTGATTGTGGATGTGTTCTCCGTCCTACTATGAACTCTGTTTTTGCTTCTTAACACTCAAGCATTAATACGTAGGCTGTTTCATTTTTTTGTATTTAGTGGATTCTGATGCATTTATTCATTTTTTTTTACCAGCTACACAATTAATCCTAGAATAGGAAGATCTTAAATGAGCTAAAAAACTACAATTTCTCTTTTACCTGTATGATATACCCATATTTTACTATGCTTCTATATCATCCTCTATCAGTGATTGATTTCTCTACCTAATAGGTGTTTTTGTCTGTCATTTGATGAATGCCTTGGAAAGTGAGAAAGAGCAGATGTGGATAACAACACAAAAAATAAGAAATCTAAGAGGGGGAAGGGCATGAATGAGCCAAATCAAATGCCAGATAATGATAAGAAGAAAAATGGGAAAGAAATATTGTCAGAGACATTGGAGTAGGTATATATCTGATTTTAAAGTACTTAATGTGCTCTCTTTACTGTTATTACTTTACAATTTCAGGCTCTTGCAGGTAAGCGTGGCGATGAGACTGCAGAAGGTTTATCGGAGCAATCGCACTCGGAGCATGTTAGCTGACTCTGCTATGGTTCTTAAATAGCTATGGTAATTTGATTTTGTTTTTACTTCTTATAATATATCTTAACTATATTTTAATGCGTGAATTTGACGACGTTGGATTCATGATTATTTTTATATGCATTGACCAGGTTTTATTAATGTTATCGTGCGTGATGTCAATTTTTCACTCTGATTACAGTAACATTCATGGATATATGTAGAGTATAATTATACGTCTTCACCTTTTATAATTTTCTCTATTAGTTTTGGTAAAAGAAAACGCGATTAAATAACAGTTCCTATTACTTAATCATCATGAATGTTTTACGTAGACTTGCTTATCTGTATAATGCAAGGATAAAAGATAATTGATTCACAGTGCATGATCAATCAGTAGTAGTAGTAGTAGTAGTAGTGTGTGTGTGTGTGTGTGTATCTCTTCTACCTCCTCTCTAAACAAATAAGATAAGAAAACAATGAAAATTACTGTAGCTGCTTCTCTATCCGACATGTGGCTTGTCCTACGTTTGACATGTGGCTTATTTTGTGATATTTAGACCAATATATCCTCTCTATTTTTTCCTGCTACTGTCTCAAAATGTTCAGATGGTGCCTTTAGCTGTTCGAAAAATTCAAGCAATCGATGATTACGGCTTGGGTTTTTAGATGGTGAGTTACATATATATATATATATATTTTTTAAATTTGTTGCTGCGTTTAGTTGTTTGTGTTTTTATTTGGGTTTTATTTTAATTTCTTCTTTATTATTAATTACTTCATGTGTAAATATTCAAGACATGGATTTGTGGATTTTTTTTTTTGTTTACGAGAAAACCAGTCAAATTAAAGTAGCAATTTTTGAAGAACATAATTTCCAACAACTCAAGTAAGAGCATCTGTCGATTCTTCTGGGCTATATAGGGTATGCTTTTTATTACTTAAGCCTGTAATTAGCTCAATCAAAGGGTGTATGGGTATTTTTGTGTATTTTCGTCTCACGAAGCTGGAAATAGAGGGGCTAGGTCTTGTGTATTTTAGTGTATGAGTACTAAGAAATTGATGGGTCAGAAGTTTTACAAGTTTGGGACTGATGTAATTAATAACTTAAGCTAAAACTGAAACAACCAATATTCCAAATCCACATGAATAAATGTTGTTTAAAAGGATGTGAAGATCCAAACCATAAAACCATGGACATGATATTAATGATTGGAGCAGGCGTAATTAATACTTGAGGATAATTACAAAAGATACACTGAGGTTCAGTCTAATCATGACAAACCCAACTATGTTTCAAAATTATATATCCGTCATGTAAATACTTACCTCAGTTTTTTTTTTGTTTTTTTTTTGTAATTTTGAAAGATAACTGAATTTCTTTTGTAATTAGGTTAAATATCAAGAATAGTTTTTGTAATTATAAGCATTTTCAATTTAGCCGACAGAATAACAACAAATATCGATGAGAGAAATTCCATTACCTTCACTTTCTGTTGTGCTACAGCAGCTGATGAATTATGAGGAGTTGAAAAGACATAACCATTTCCAGCCTGGATATCTGAAGATGAAGGTGCATTGATTCTAGAAGGTGCCTCCAGTTCCACGGCACCGACTTTTTTCAAGAAACTCTCATGTAACTCCGAACGCTTGATGTCGCCTCCACGAGCATATCACGAGCGGCTTTGATCTACCCGACTATCTATATATGTAAGAAAATCCATTAACCTTTTTTTCCAGTTATCTAAAAACAATAAATGTTCTAAGCAAATATCTATCTTCAAAGAATCAAAAATATATAAACAAACTTATATGCTCTCATTGGGCCCTGATAAAGAGCTTCTGAGAGTTTCGCCAATGGTCAGGCTCTATGGTCCATGAGTACTGCAACACTCAACATGATTTCAGAAGCTAGATTACATCTTTTATTATTATTATTATTATTATTATTATTATTATTATTATTATTATTATTATTATTATTATTATTATTATTCTTTTTATTAATCTTTGGTTGTTGGATGTGTTCATTCTTCTATTATTGTGTCAGTCACTCGAATGGAGGAAATTATTTAACCTCTCTTTTAGGAAAGATGAAGATTTTGGATAATGGTAGATTTAAAACAAATATATATTTACTGTCAAAATAAATATACAGCTCTAACCTCATTTATTCCCAAAAAAAAAAAAGAAAAAGAAACCCATCTATTTCTTTTTCACAAAAAACAAAAACAAAAAAAAACCTCTGTCCTATTACAAGATTCGTTTTCTCTCTCTTTCTAAATGTACAACTCAAAATCCAAAGCTGGTTTCGATTTATTCAAAGAACAAAGACTGGATTTCAGTCCCAAAAAATTGTCCTCTTCTTCGAACCAGTGGCCAGATCTTTGTAAAACCTTGAATGTATGTTGTTTTCGATGCACTTTTCCCTGGAATTTCTCATTTTTATTTTTTTTTATTTAATGTTGGTTCGATTAGCCCACGATTTTAGGCTTGCTGTTGAGGACTTTCTAGAAGGATTTTAAACAAACAATTACTTTTATAAATGAAACAAAAGCTTTAATGTTATTAATGATTGTTGTGTTGCAAAAGAAGAGGAATGTGGCATGGTATGTTATTCCTTATACAACGTGTTCTCTTTGGTACATATTTCATTTTTCTTGGTACTTTTTGGGTTTTTTTTTTCATGTGGTTCAATGTCAAAAATTTGTGTTTCTTTATCATATTTGAATATTTTATTGATGTTTCTATAATTCTATCTCTTTTATCTTCCTTTTTCCTCACTGGTTTTATAGTTTTCTTCTATGTTTACAAGTAGCCACCAAGTTAGAGGGACTAAGTTTAATGGGTTGGCTCCACTCTACGTGATCCCACCAATATTCTCTCTCCATATAATTTATCCCCAAACAAATCCTAATTTTCAAAATCTCACTATCACTTTTTCATCCTCGCTTCCCATGGCCAGCGACATTTGGTTCCTGACGAAAACCTGCCCCCTTGTTCTTTCCTTTCCCATCCAGATTCCAGCTGAGGTTCTACTCGCGGTGGCTGCTCACTTGATTATCTTTGTCCAGCTGTTGGTCGTAGTTCAGTACAAGAGTGTTCGTGGCAAAAGGTTATGGAGATGCTATGGTGGTGGGTATGTGATGATTGAGAGGCTTCCCCTTTTATTTCATAATATGTTTAATATTACAATTTATATTTTAGAGGTATTTGATTAGGAACCAAAATGACCCCTGTGTAATTAGTTTTACATAAATAAAAGTATCTACAAGCTGAATCTGTGAAATTTAGTATTTTTTTTCCATATAGATGAATAGTCTTTATGAATCTTGGAAGGATGTGTATCAGCGTTGGAGAAGTTGAAAGAAATAGAGGTGCCTAAGCACGTGGATACTAATATTGAGCCTTTGTTTTTGGGAGTTTTTGTGAACTCTCTTTTTCTACTCAGTTCTGGTTACTCTTAGATAGCACTAACGTCCCATATATTTTAGAAGTTGAAAAACACATATCATTAACCTGCTATGGTTTTTATTTTGAAAATTGTGAAATAAATTATGATTATGCAATTTAAGATGTTGTAATTAGATTTTGCTCCGCTTATCTTTTGTTTTTATGTTTGTATTTTCTGCTGAGTGATGTATATATTTGATTCAGGGAATGTAAGCTTTTCTTTTATTTTATTTTTATCTTGGTCCGGTAGTTGGTGGTAGTTAGGTGCAGGCGCATCAGCGGCTAATGGATATTGGGATGCTACTGTGGCAGGTATATTGTGAGGGAGATGCTCGCCCGTTTGTTATTGTTTCCTTTTTCATTTTCTCTCCTTTTCTTTTGTTATTGTTTCCTTTCAACATTTTAATTTATTTTTCCTTTTATTTTGTATTTTTTGGCTCTATAAGGTTTACATGTAAACTTTTAGAAATAATTTCTTTTTACCAGAATACAAATAAGTGCAACATATATCCATGTATAAGACGAGAGTGACTGTGGTCTGAGTTCTCTATGTGACGTTTTTTGAATGTATATTTTCTTCCATTTTTTTAGCATTTTGATTTTATTTCTCATCTTGGCTCTATTTCAAAAATTTGTGTCTTTTATCATATTTGTATTCATTTTACTTTATTTTCTTCTCCCTGTTTACTTTTTTTTCCCCCTCTAAGTTTTGCTATCTTACATTTACTTGCCTTTACACACCACCACAACAGCAAATCCATTGCCACCGTCATGAGCAAGGTGTTGCCGCCAAAGTGTAGCTTAGTCAAGATATTGGTAAGAATGATTTTTTTTTTCTCTTATGTTGATAATTAAATTCATCGAATAGAAATATATTGGTAAGATTTTCTTCACCAAGGCGAGGTGATCAACGTTTTTTTCCCTCATATATTTACTTGTAAATTGTGTGCTCTATATTTTTGGGAAATGTCATCACGGAATCAAATTCCTTTATGTTTATCGTGTGAGGAGCTCAATAAAGATTTATATAAGAATTATCACATTTCTTTATGTCTTGTGTAATTTAGATTTAGTTTTACTGATCTTTCATATTGTGATTATTTTATGTAATAAAGCAAATAATGGAGTGAATAAGCAAATTGTGCTTTTATTAAACTGATATCTGTGTGTGGGTAAGCAAACTTGTTAAAACGAATATTTTTACTCTTTTAAACAACAAAACCTTCCAACTCAAGCTTTTATGAATCTTTGTTTTTCCCTTTCTTAATTAAGATTACTATTCATTGAATAAACATCAAATTTTTCGGTGGGCCCCGGCCGTGCGTTGCACGGCCATTGTTTCCTAGTATGTATATATATATATATATATATATATATATATATATAACTCAAGCATATATATAGAGAGAATAATTTATTTAAATATTTTAATACATTCGAACTCAATTTTTTTATTTGAGATAAAAATAAAATAAAAATTATTGTGTAACACACGGGTATAATACTAGTAAATAATTTTTTTTGGGGGGTGGATAATGCAGACTCAAACGATCTTAATATTCTTCTCATAACATAATACTACTTTCAAAATCAAGAAACTTGGCTCATAACAAGATTATTCGTGAAGTGAATGTATTCTACATGATGAAAAACTTTTTCGTACACAATATTTATAATTTTGCTACTATATTTTTTTACATCATCACTGACTTTTAAACTCTTACGATTGGTCACTCTTAATATAACAACGTATAATTAGATCTTTCATTTTTTTCGATTATCGTCGAGTATGAAATACCATTCGAAATATCACCGAAAGAAATTCTTAAAAACTGATAACTAACATTGTTCAACACTAACTATTTAATGTTAGATTAAACTTTATCATGCAACTGTATACAGAAGTGAATCTCAATAGTTCAACATTTTATGCACACATACAAAACTCAAACTCATTATGATACATGCAAAAAATAAAACAATGCAACTAAATATTTTAATTCACTATACATAGATACACTATTTAATAAAAACACGCAAATATGTGTATAATAAGTTTCGCTAATTTGTGGTTATCGACAAAATACAATTAGTTGTTGATCAATATAAGCGGTATAACTATTGCAATTACATTATTTTTTAAACCATCAAATAGTTTATTCAAATAGCAAGGACCATCAAGCAGTTCATTAAAATAACTTAATGAATATATATATAAGAGTGGGTTCAAATGGAAACCATGTCATTATATGTGAACCTGCGAACTGGTGCTTTTATTATATACCAGCAGTGCTATTATTATACAATAACAGTGTTTTATTGGTATTTTAGTTATATACACCAGCAGTGTTTTTATTATACAATCCTGATACTTTTAATCAAATAAGGAAATACACAAAAAACCTGATTCATCCATTTAATTAGATATAAGGCCTATAATTGACCCTAGGTTCACATATAAAGACATTGTTCTCATTTGAACCTAATCATATATATATATAATGCCAAAAATAAAACTCTATTAAATTCTTTGTAATACATTATTTTCTTCCTAGTATATTACCCATATGTTGCATGTACAAGTTTTTAATTAATATTTGGTATTCGCAAGGATAACTTGAATATTATTGATTTTTAATTAATTAGAATCATTAAATATACAAATGATCACACACACACACACACACACACACACACACACACACACACACACACACATATATATATATATATATATATATGTATATATATATATATATTCGATTGATCTTATTATGTTTCTCTTAACATAATACTATTTTTAAAATAATAAAGAAAAATTAGCTCACACAGAGATTATATTCTCCGAATGAATGTATTTTATAAATTATGAAAAACTATTTTGCACTTAACGTTCGTAGATTTGTTTTAACATTTTTTATCATTGAAAATCAGAATTTTTAAACCCTTACGATTGATCACTCCTGATATAAAACATACACTTGGTCATGAATGAAAAATGTCTTTCTCAAGAAATTTCCAATGTGAGGAGGGCCCTTCACTTTTGTTGATCATCATCGCGTATAAAATACCACTAAAAATATCATCAATATGTACAATTGATCATGATTGAAAAATGGCATTCTCGAGAAAATTCCAACTGAGAAATGGAGTAACCTTCACTTTTGTTGATCGTCATCGCGACCATTTAAAATATCACCGAAAGATACAGATGGTCATGATTGAAAAATGAGTTTCTTAAGAAAATCAAACATGAGAAATAGATGGTCCTTCACTTTTGTTGATCGTCATCGCGTATGGAATACAATTTAAAATACACCGAAAGAGTTTTTTTGTGAAAATTGTTAGGAAAAATGTTCAACATTAATACCTGACTATTTACGGTTAGGTCGAACTTGTCTATAGATGTGGATTCAAGACTTATTATAATTAATACAAAAAAGAAAAATAATCGAACTAAATGTTTTATTACTTCAATGTAACGTATATTTAATAAAAGCACGTAAATTCGTGTATAATAAATTTCGTAAATGTTTGGATGTAGACAATACAATTAGTATAATTATTGATCAATATAAGCGGTTACACTACCCGCTAAATCATCAAGTAGCTTATTTAATTGACTTAAAAAAAAAAAAAAGGAAGGATCTCAATCGAGTAAATAAAAATTAAGAAAATAATAATTTGAGAATTTCAATATATCTCTAAGTTAAAAATACATTATTGGAAATTGTCATTTTTTTCACTAAACTCTATCGACCGTTGATTGAGAATAAATAATATTAAGTGACCTTAAAAAATTACATTACATATTTTCAAAGTTATTTCGCAAACTAACGAAAGAAAATCATATATTGACCCTATAACTTAGCAAAATAATTAACAATAATTTAATATAAAAACATTACTAATCAAATAGAATAAAAATATTGAAGGAAAAGGCAATTGCATAAATAAAAAAGATTAATATTAAAATTATAGACAGAAAAATGCCTTAATTAGAGAAATGTCGAACTATAAAAAAAATAATGGTAAAAAAGTAAATTAAAAAAACTTAATTAGATAATTTTAATATTATAACGTGTGTATATATATATATAAAATTGTAAACAAACAAAAATAAGAAATAATTAGAGTATCTATCCTAATTATGTTTAAAAAATTTCTACACAATTAGAAAAAAAAAAACTAATTCTAAATGATTTTTAATTTAAAAAAAGAAATAAATATTCATTCATTAACTGAAGAAATGAAATCGTTTTTTGCTATTTCCATCATCATTTCAATATACATCCAACCTATAAATATAAATTCGTGTATCAATCAAAATTAGAACAGAAAATGTTCAAACAATGATTGGATAGAAAAAATATGTTACATGACCAAATGGTACTGGAGGTGGTAATGTATATTGGTTCTTTATGTCGAAGGAAAAGAATGATATTTATATACTCTATGAAAATCAGTATACATCTCTCTAGCAAACATCATATATATATATATATTCACCTGAACAGCAACAGGACTTAATTTCTTCACAAGGCAGCTAAGAATACCAGGAAAAATGGTGCTGCAAATCAATTAAGAAATCCTCCAGCTTTTTTCTCTTGTGCTTCCCATCATATGCATATCTTGGTTAAACACAATATACTCAAAGCTGTAAAACACTGAAATACAGAAAAAAGAGAAGGAAATAAAAAACAGAAACAGTTTTTAGAAATTATCTCAAAACTATTGAAGAAACCAAAGCAAAAAATATTTCAAAATTTTGAAGCATCAATTTATGTCCTAAGAAGTTTCCACAATCAAATATGGTATATAAAAGCCCCAAGGGCCATTTTAGGTGAAACATTGGTGAATCGACAAATTCTGGTTTCACTCTGAGTAGAAATTGCACGTAAATAACTGAAACAGAAATTCAACACATCCCGTATAATCAGATTGGATGAAATACCCAAGGACTTCAATCATCATTCCCGGAAAAGAAATTCCCGGAAAAGAAAGGCAATTGATAGGCGCATACATATAACCGGAAATTAAAGCCAAAAAAAAAAAACAAACTCTTACTCAACAGATTTTAAGTAGACCATTATAACAAACCAATCTAGCACAAGCATCAAACAGGAAAACTTATGCCAGCAAGTTTTGGACAAAAGAATTAGGATAGAAGTTGAAGACGAATACAACTCAAAACCAGAATAAATGTAACTCATCTATTTTCGTTTAAAGGGTAAATTACAAAAAACACCTGAGGTTAGTCTCATTTAAACAGAGAAAAAAACACTATCTTCCAAATTTTAAATTACAAAAAGACCCTTATATTTGTTTCTGACTACAAATTACACCCTTATAAATTTGAAAGATACTTTTCGTTCCTTTTTTTTATTTTGTTGTTGTAATTAGACCAAACATCAAGGTTACTGTTTGTTTTTGCACTACCCCAACACTACCCCCACCCCACCCCACCCCACTCAACCCCCCAAAAGAGTCATTCACGAAATTATAGTCGATGATTACCAAAAAACAGCTACTCTGCTCAACCCGTTGCTCTCCTCAGAGGATGAACAATATGAAAAATAATCGAACACCGGTCCACATTCAGTGCTCAAGGTGACGGTCAAGAATCTGATCTAGCAGCCGTGAAGGATGAAAGGAGTCCAGCTGCCTGAGCAGGCAATATGTCACCAAACCTTCCTACTTGCCCATCTGTTAGCATCGAACTCAGCCGTAGTGTGCTTTCGCCAAATCTGCTACCAACCTGGAAATGTTGGGCAAAAAGTTTAAATTCTAAGAACGCAACATTTTTATGCCCAACTTGAGCTCGCAAAGAATAAAGCCAAGAAAAAATAAAGGGTGAACAATTCTTGAAATCAAATCAGTTTTCTAATGAAAACGAAATTATATGTCTCATCAGATATTGCCCTAATTAATTTTTAAGGCCCAACAAGAATTCAGCGAAATTGTAGTGTGAACGTGCTAGCAATATACAAAGTGCTTGCTTTAAGTTTATCCTCCCGTCAAAATTTAAGACGTATATTGAAAATTTGTATAAAGAAACATATTATATTGTGTTCCACAGTCTAGATCCACATTTAATGTATAATTTGACCGTTCATGGGTAATCTTGGAATAGAATTTCATCCAATAATGTAACATGAACCAATAGCATGAAAGTTACCAATAACAGAAACACCAAGGAATAGAAACTATACCTGCATGAAGGACTTTAAAAAGGGCGCAGCAACCCCTAAACTCGAGTCCTCGTCAACATCAGAATTTCGAGACATCTCATCGTTTTTATAACTTTTCCAGGAATTTCTCGAGTAAACATCATCCATAGATGTTGATACAGATGTTCTGGCTGCATTCCTCACGGACAATGCTGGAGCACTGAGTAACCATACGAAGCTTAAAAACGTCAAAAGACTAAGCAATATATTAATGGAAATTGGAAAACAACGATAAGATGCCATGCAAAGAAAAAATACTCTCTCCGTCCATCTAAGATAGACTTGGAGAAAAATGCATACAAAAATAAGAAAATATAATAAATGTAGTTTTTGTAAATTTTTTGCTGCTCTTCCTACTTTGACCTTGCATTAAATATAACTTCTACTCTAATTCTATTATCCAATAGAACAAAGCAAATTACATAGTGGTAATCTTAGGTGAATGGAGAGGGTATTAGATTAGCGGAAATTAAAGCAGTCCAAGCCTCAAACGCACATACGAAAAAAAAATTCTCGTGAAGGATAATGGTTACCACCTGATGGGAAGATATTTGAATCGAGGCACTACAGAGCAGCGCATAATGTTCGATTCGGAGTTAGTGGGGAGCTTCTGCACAGCGTCCATATGAATCCTATTAAGTTGCACGAAAAATCCAAAGAGGACAGCATGCCTAAGGTATGCCTGTCTCTCATTCTCCCAAAGATATGGCTCATACCTTACATGCATGAAAGGAAAGTCAGTAAAACAAATTATTCATGTTTGGAAGAAATAAATAAACAGTAACTGGAGATCTTAAGAATTTCATGAATAGGCTCATTGTTCATAGAAATTTTGGCAACAGATGAATGGTGGTTACCGAGAGAAATGTACAAATAATGCAATGAGCTCTCTGCACACAACTCAATGTATCTGGCTCTCTCATTCAATGGAAAAAATCTAGAATATCATAATTGCAGATAAATTATGAAACAACCACAATCTACAAACATAATCATGGAAAGTTCATGCAAGTAACATGAATCAATTTCAAAAAGACATGTTCTCTTACAATTCTCAATGGTGACTCATATTTATCGTTGCATCATCAGTCTTTCATAAAGTCATCAGGAAAATCATTTAATGCAAATTTAACCCAACAATAATAATTTCCGACTCTAATATTATTATTATTATTATTATTATTAGAGTTTGGACTCAAACTTAGCTTCAGTACATGAATATGAATACCTAACCCTAATTTTCTTTAAGAAGTCAAACTACACATCAAAACCATATGCACGATTACATAACCAAGACTAATTCACCCAAACAGAATCATGCTCCTCGAAATAGAAGGATGCTAGCAAATGAATTGTGCCCGTACAAAGACACTCTTCTTTTGCTATGTAGTACATGAATATGACCATTATAAACATCAAAAGGGCAAAGCAACTAATTCAACCAACTTCTAATAACCTCAACAATTCTCAGCCAATTATTTCATCGGTGGTCGGTGTAAATAGTGTTTCATAAAGAACCAATATCTCTAAAGCGCGGAATCTTAGTTCAACAACTTACGTGAGCCAATCTATGGGATCCAGCCTCTGTGAAAGGCGGTTTACCAACTCTTTTGTTCGTTGTCCTATTAACGAATTTGGTTGCTGTGCTCTCTGTTTCCTCCTAAGAGGAGATTTCACGCTTGCGATCTCAGATGCCTCCTTATTTACATGAAAATCACCCCCAGACAAAATATCAGCAGCAAATCTCAAATCAAATAAAACTTGTAAAACACCTTTTTCTGACACTTGAGACTTCAGAACTTCTTCAGCTGACAGGAAGTCATCATAAGTTCCAAGAACCTACACAAGAATAACAGAGAGCAGAATCATAATAGAACTCTCCACATATTACAAGGAATCTCTTCAAAAATAAAAGGGCAGTTTTTACTTTAGCCAAAAAAAAAACAGTAAAGGAGACCAAGTTGTGCTCTATGTCATAACCACGTAAAACAAACACCAATCATGAAAAGAAAAACCCATTGAGGTTGCAGTCAACTATAGCAATCCCAAGGTATGTCCCAAACATCTCTACAGACCACTGTTGCAGTCCCCTTAAAAAGCACTGGATACGAGGTAATGTTGAAAAATACTTGTATTTGCATCATCCACTGCTCATTAAATAGTGAAGAGAAAATGTCTCATAGATAAGGAGTTCAATAGATATCTCACCAAAGACTATTATGTAACTATGAAGCCACATCTAGAAATATTATATTGCCTAATAAAAGGGTCAGAACATACCTTATCGAAAAGCTTTGTCGCGAAGTTCTGCAGAATTGTTTTATCAAGTACGTGGCCACCGACACGATGAATCTCTTCACATGCATAAAATAAAAATGAAGTCACGTATAGCGAAGGCATCGAAGGAAGTGATATCTTCATCTCTGACTGGTCCTCGCTCGATTGTTCTTGCTGCTTGACTACAGTCTCCTCCCATCCCTGTCCAGTAATTCAAAATAATTTAAAGACAACAGGGCAATTTCTTGTTTCAGAATCTGCCAAATCAAGATAACATTGATTTATTGTCATGAACATACAAATACTGAGAGGCGCTAATCTAGCCATCCACGTGTCAAAATTTGGCTATTGGTTTTGATTTGTTGTTCTTTTATAATTTGTTATAGTACTAGTGTTAATAGGCTTAAGTGGGTTTAGTTGACCTTTTAATTGTAAATGGGCTTCTGCCTTAGTTGTACATTTGTACTACAAAAGGGGCTTTGAGAACCATAAGAAAATAATCCAAAAACAGTTAGCATCAACTTCTCTCTTAATCCATATCTGATCTCTCTCTGAGTTTTCTTCTTCCTCAATTCTCTTCTTCTCAAATTCCACCATTTCTATATTCATCTATATTTCAACAACAATTATATTTACTCATATTACAAAAAATAACAAAAATAGCTAGAACATAACACTTACATACATCAAGAAACTAAAGGATTTGTAACTTCTCTAGGGAACATAACGAGATCATATGCTATGCACGTAAGCAATTAAAGTAGAAGCATGGACACGAATAACCTAAAATATTTCATGATACATATGGTGTGGGGGTTGGCAGACCAACATAAAAGGATTCCAGTTAAAATACTTACTCTGACTGGCGCAGTTGATGACAAGGCATCATCCCGTTTCAGGTTTCTGGAGAACATATTTGAAAGTTCACCACAAACCCATGATATCCACAGACTGTAAGCTCTAACGCAAAGATCTTGGGTAGTCTGCCTTAATTCTTCAAGATGTGGGCTCAGCCTGTCATCCACTCCGAATAGAGCCGCAGTCACTAGTGAAGTCGGTTTCACGCTGGAATCAAACACTCTTTTCCCAGGACTATCAATCATTTTCGGGTCACTCGCCACCCTAAAATTCTTCGACCCAATTGGAGATAAAGTAGCAGCAGCAACTTCACTCACCCATGACCTAGGTGAACCAAGCACCACGGGAATATGTCTGGCGTGCTTCTGAAACGCAAATAGGAGTCTCCCGATAAATAACGATCTCTCAACGAGTATAACAGACGAAAGTGAGGACTTTTCATCTTTATTTTCATTTTCCAGGTCACTGTATAGGTGGTCTAGTTCGTTCTTAAGCTGTATTAATATCGCCGACAAACCTTCACTACACTTGATTTGCACATACGGTGCCAAATTCCTCAACCTACGTGGTGCGTTCGGAGACTCCAGAAAACTGAGGAGATCGTTCAGAACATTCTGACAGCAATTATCCACAGCATCTTTAATCCGGCTCACTTCAGGGCCAAAATACGTGCCAAGACAGCTGAGAAAATCATTTTCTTGGGGCTGGTGTGATTTTGTGCCGGGAATAGAACCTAGCCTCTTACCATTGGGCTTCACAAACCAAACCCCACCGCTACTTTGAAATCTACTCAAGTAATCTTCAGAATCAATTTGATCGCCAGATGGCTTTGCTATCGATTGGACTGACTCCACCACATTAACAACTCTACGCAGCTCATCGAACTGCAAATCTATAATCCCTTTCATTCTCTGAACGAAAGCATCTTCAAAGATATCATCCCATATATCCGAGTCCTCGCCCAAGACAAGCTCGCGAGTCCTTTTCCACGGCAACTCAATCTCAGAACCAAATACACTCTTCAGCCACTCCAAACTACCCTCCAGAACCTGTTTACCGTCCATCGTCTCCCTTATCAACTTCTCAGCCAAAGAAAGCTCGGACCCACTTCCAACTACATCGATCAAGTACCTCCCACTAATCTTGCTCGTAATCTCCTTCCCACAGTTCCTCAGCCAGTCGGAACAAGTCTTGGAAATAAAATCCCGGCCCAGCAATACCATGTTGGACTCCAACTTGTCCTTGAACAAATTCCACAGCTTCACCTCCTCGTCCGGGTTCGGTATCCCCCCAAACAACTGAGAAGCCGGAGGCGTATCGAGAACGGTTTTGTAGAATAAAGGCATATCATTCAACACTTGCAGAAACAATTCCCCAACTTGGCACACAGTGATTTGAATTATCCTTAAAACATCGCAGAAAACAGAAATTACTTCGGAACTATCAGCATTGCCATCACGGCAACACGCGCTCAGCTTCTGCGAAATGATCGATTTTCTCGAGTCTATAAAGAGAGTCAAAACCTGTTTTGGTTCCAGCTCGTCGGTTATGGCAATAGCAGCCAACGCGTCAGCGTAGGCCCCGATCCTGTGCTTACTGGTCTGGTCCAACAATCTCTCCCGGCTCCTCTGCGAGATCTGAACCTTGAAACCCTCGACTATCTGCCACTGGTGCTGCAACAGAGGGAAATTCGAGAGCACGTTGTTGCTGTTGTTGTTGTCCTTGCGGTCGAGCAAGTTGAAATGCACATGTTTTGCTCGGATGTAACGGGCGGAGGATTCTAGGAACATGGACTCGTCGAGGCAGCCCCATATGTTCTCCGGAGTGTCGACGAGGTACTTGACCCGGCAGGCGATACCGTAGATGCGGGCCCCGATGGGATTATTGGCGGAGGCGTGAGGGGTTCTGGGGATCTCGGGGGAGGAGAGAGAGTGGAGGATGGCGCCGTGGATGGCGGAGATGTTGGCGGAGATGGACTCGCAGGAGGACTTCATGATGACGATTGAGTCGGCGGAGTCGATGAGATCGCGGTAGCGGTTGCCGACCAATTGGCGGAGCTCCTCGCTCTTGTCCTGGATCTGCTTCCGGGTGGCGGCCTCTACGCTTCGGATTTCGGAGATAGGTTTCAAGCGGAACAGAGACTCGGCATCTTGATTCCATGGGATGCCGCCGGCGGTGCTGGGGCGATTTTTTTGGCTGGGAGTTGTCGACATTGTTGCTGCCTGCAATTGACAAAGGTTAGGGATGAAATTAAAATTCCCAAATGTTTTCCACAGATTTGGCTTCTTAACTCTGTAGTTGAGAAATACAAATAAAAAAGGATGAGAACAAAACCCTCAATCAATCGAGGAATTACCTCTTGTTCTTTCACTTTGTAAGCAGATTTTCTAGCATGTAGATGATGAAATGCGGCAAGGTGCTGATCAAATGGATGTTCAAAGTAAACCGGTGTGTATTCATAAGTTCCTGCTACTGCTTAGAAAGTGGTACTGTGGAGAATTTTCTTTTTCTTATTTTTTTTTCAGATATACCAAAAAAAACTTAAAACTGAACAGGAAACAAAATATATAATGCGATTAATTAATAGTAAGGAAATTGAAAATTAAACTTGAGATTTTATTAAAGTTGATCACTTGAAATTAATTAACCATGAGAATTTGAAAAACTAAACATGAACTATGCAACTAATTGAACCTATTTGAATTGAAACAAAAACATAAAATATTATTAATTTGAAGTATAAATTAGTTAACCATAAAATTTAAAACTAAACATGAAATACTTTAAAATCCAAATTAAGAAATTGATTACACCTAAAAAAGTTAAAAATTGTCCAGTTTGCGAACGGTGCGCACGAATCGCACCATGTGTTAGCTTGTGCGTACACATTACCCGGTTTTGGGCTATTCGCGCCGTTTGGTCGTGCGTTCGCGGCCCATGCATGAGTGCTTCCTTGGTCGGGCAGCTGGCTTGATTTTGAGCCCATTCATCGTGGGCCTTTGAGGTTTTACTCTATTATTCTTCTCCTCTGTATATTCTGCATGGTGCAAAATGGACGGTGCATCTTATTTCCATTTTAATGCTAGTTCAAAAAATTTGCGTTTAAGCGAGTATGGAAAAAAAACATAAAAATACAATAAGAAAAAAGTATTATGTTAAGAAAATGAATATCAAATACAAAGTAAAAAAATATTCAATTTAAATTTTGAAAAAGTCCCTGAAAGAAGGTGTATGTTTCCTTGATTTTATTGAATTACATCATGTCCCTTTTATACAGTTTACCATGCTAATTAAAAGGTTAATCTACAGCTAATTAGTAGACTATGATTAGGCAAATCATATAACATGATATAAGCCTAATTGATTTACAATAAACATTATACTATATTTATATATTCTATCACTCCCCCGCAGTCGAAGCGGGAGGTCGGCGTACACTGAGACTGTCTCGAAAATCTTCAAACAAAACCAACGGAAGTTCTTTTGTGAAGATGTCGGCAATTTGATAGCGAGAGGGAACATGTAAGACCCGTACTTGACCACGAGCAGCCTTTTCGCGAACAAAATGGATATCCAATTCGACGTGTTTAGTGCGTTGATGTTGAACTGGATTTCCGGAGAGGTATATTGCACTAGCATTATCACAATAGACTAATGTGGCTTTCGAAATGGGGCAATGGAGTTCGAGAAGAAGATTTCTTAACCAACAAGATTCAGATACCACGTTAGCAACTCCTCGATATTCGGCCTTGGCGCTTGATCGAGACAGTGTAGTTTGTCGTTTAGAGGACCAGGATATTAAATTATCTCCGAAAAAATGCAATAGGCTGAAGTAGAACGTCGTGTATCTGGACATCCACCCCAGTCCGCATCTGTATATGAGAGAAGAGAGTTTGTCGATGAAGGATATAAGTGCAGTCCATGATCAAGAGTGCCCTTAATATAGCGTATAATGCGTTTTAGAGCAAACATGTGTTCCTACATCGGATTATGCATAAATAAGCATATTTGTTGCACGGCATAGGAGATATCGGGTCTTGTGAAGGTAAGATATTGTAAGGCTCCAGCGAGGCTGCGATAGTGGGATGGATCATCGTACGCAGTCTGAGAGTTTGCACTTAATTCTGGTTTAGTATCGACTGGAGTGGAGCTGGGTTTGCAAGATGACATGCCGTCTCGGTCAATGATTTCTTCAGCATATTTCTTTTGAGATAAAATTAGACCACCTGCATGACGAGTGACTGCTATGCCCAAAAAATAGCTTAGAGGACCCAAATCTTTCATTGCAAATTCAGAACTAAGAAGTGTTAAAATGGATTTGCGAAGATCATTTGATGAGGCTGTGAGGTTAATATCATTGACATAGAGAAGAATGTAAGCCGTATGATTACCTTTCCGGAAGATGAATAGGGAGTGGTCAGACTTGCTGTGAGAGAACCCAATTTTAAAGACATAGTCTGCGAATCTTTTGTACCAGGCTCGTGGAGCTTGCTTGAGTCCATATAAAGATTTTTTTAGTAAGCAAACGTGGTTGGGATATTTGGGGTCTCTAAACCCCATGGGTTGATGCATGTATACAGTTTCATGCAGCTGTCCATGTAAGAACGCATTTTTGACATCGAGATGGTGAATTGACCATTGTTTGGAAATCGCTAAGCTAAGAACAGTGCGAATTGTAGCGGGTTTGACAACTGGGCTAAAAGTGTCACCACAATCCACGCCAACCTGTTGAGTTTCACCATCACCTACAAGTCGGGCTTTATGCCTCTCAAAAGAATCGTTAGAGTTTTCTTTATGTCTAAAAATCCACATAGAATGAATAATATTAGCATTAGGTGGGCGTGGCACTAAATCCCACGTCTTATTTTTAATAAGAGCATCATATTCATCGTTCATAGCCATTTTCCAATTCGGGTCCTTAAGTGCTGATACAGGATTACGAGGTAGTGGTGACTTGTTTAGGTTCGTGAGTAGGCTATATTTAGTGTTGGGTTTTCGGATTCCATGCTGGCTTCTCGTTACTGGTCGCTGATTTGGAATACGATAATTCCGAAAAATATAACAATTATATTTTCGCGTCCAGAATAATTTTCTCGTATTTTTCTCAATTCATAATCACAATTATGAACCTTAGATTCAATCATATTGACATCTAACTTTGCTAAAATTAACAATTAATTTCTAGCTATCGTTTTCAATAATCAGGAAACACGTGGTGTGACCCTCAATGGTTCAGGTGTAAGCTAGCCGTGGGTTCACAACACATTGTGATTCGAACAACACATTGTTCTTATATGAACTCGTCCCTTAGAGTCCCTGATTAAATAAAACTCATTTTACTTAATCACTGGTCAAACCAGAACCCAACGAATTATGAGAGGCGCCTAGCAACAACGCATCATAATTCCCTAGATACAAATGAAGTGCCTGCAAGAACCTTGTGATATAGCTTATATGTACAGTACGATCCCTTCGCGATCTATGTCCCGATTGAACAAGAGGTATTGGTTCATCGAGACCTCTTTCTAGTTCAATAACTGTGTGTACGTTCTAGGTTCAAGATAATCCGTTCGTGTGTGACTTAGAGAAACACATTTCTCTAAACACCCCACTATCAGCTCTGGCCAGAGACTCCGAGGATTTATCAACCATCAGAACACACAGGACATCCATGACTTATCATGCGTCCGAATCCCCTACTACCATGCACAGACTTCCCACTAGATTCCCGACTATGCGAACGTTGCCCCTTTTGATTGGCCTCCAAGGAGACACAGAGACAGGTCACAACATAGCCTGTCCTCTAGTGAAGTCACGGTGAGGTCTGGGTCTTAAGGATTAATGTTGTACGCTATACCATAGAAATCATCTACTCGATGAGTGGGAACCACTTAGAGATTTCTAGGTGAGGGAGTTCAGTGAACTCATCTTATGAGCACCTACTTATGTATGTCGATGTCCAGACACCGTGACCGATGAGACGCGGTCCACATACACTAAGTACTAGTCTTAACGGGAAAGGCCTGTATCCTCATTATGGCGTAACCCTTTGACTAGGAACAAGTTCGACGAGTTACATTACGTGCTGGATTATCTCACGGTTCTGCTAGACCAATCCACCGTAATAAAGTAACTTCATCAGGACCATACCTATGCAACTAGCATGGGATAAAAGATATGGAATGCCAATAAGTATAAAAGATATTATTACGAATAAAAACCGATTGTATTACAAGAGAATGGTCAGACCACAGCCACAAGTTGGCTTGTTGGTCACCTTATTCTAACAATCTCCCACTTGACCTAAAGCCAACTATTCATGTATCTAAGTCCCATCGACTCTCGATGTTTCTCGTGGACTGATATCGATAATGGCTTGGTGAAGGGATCTGCAACGTTGTCTTCAGAGGTGACACGTTCAACAACGACTTCACCCCTCTCTACAATCTCACGAACAAGGTGATACTTCCTCAATACGTGCCTGGACTTCGGATGAGATCTCGGTTCCTTGGCTTGCGCCACGGCACCGGTGTTATCGCAGTATACCTGTACTGCATCGTCCGCACTTGGAAATACACCCAACTCTTGGATGAACTTCCTTATCCAAGAAGCCTCCTTTGCTGCATCACATGCTGCAATGTACTCAGCTTC
>BMAC01000476.1:219291-236164 GCA_014905375.1 Phtheirospermum japonicum
AATGATTGTTATTAGACGAAATGTACTTTACAAATTATAAACATCTTCCTTATACATAACATTTATAATATTATTACTACGTTTATTCTAATTATCGCCGATCAATATTTTGAAACCCTTACAATTAGTCACACTTGATATAGCAACATACAATTAACCATGACTGAAAACTGGCTTATTTAGAAAAATATATGTTTGGTAATTCTAAACTTTTGCAACACCATCATCTCCAAAAATATTTGTTTGATCATTCTAAATGAATTATTTTACTATCCAGCATGGAATGTAGGTATGCTACAAATTTGGTATGAAGAGAAATTTTTACATTGTTACCTCTGCATAGTGAGCAAATAATAGTATAAGTATACGAAACAAAATATGAATACTCAAATGAAGTTAAAGTGATTGGCATGTAAAACGTAAATACATATCTAATGGAATTATCTAGATTTTGGATTTCGATATAAATTAAGTATGTCATGAATGCTTTCAAGATTACCGTCATTAGTAACATTTACTTTTAGAGGCGACTTTCCCTTCTTGGTTTTGGAATTAGTTGATCTTTTTACGAACCTATTATAGTTGATGCCACAGTGTTCATTCCACTCGATGCTAGTTTCGCACTTGTGTTGTTTTGCAAGATTATTGAGATAGTAACAAAATACATTATTTTATAAAATCAATTCAAATCAAAAGTATTGAGTCGTAATAATAATTTATAAATAACATGTTGATAGCCAATAAAACAAATGCTACATTGTATTGCACTGTGCGACTTTGCATATTTTATTTAAAAGTGGTCAAATTATTTTTGAGAAAAAATGAAAAATTTCATATTATTGGACTCACAATAAAAATCAAAATAAAATATACATATACATATACATATATTTAAATGATCTTATTCATTTTTTTATATATTAGTTATGGTAATATTAAACATTATTTATGAGATCAATTCAAATAAAAAAAAGTATTGAATCCTAATAATATTTGATAGATAACACGTTGATAGCCAATAAAATAAATACTAAGTTATGTTATCATTTTTATATAATATAATTTAAAAAATTGGTCAAATTACTTTTGATATTATTTGGACTCACAATTAAAAAAAACAAAGAAAACATAAAATAAAATAATATAATATTTATAGGTACGTATATATATGTATATAAAATAATCCTACGTGACTTTTTCTCTCTCTTACATGGTTTTTTTAGGTCTACTATAATTTCGTGTGAAGATAATTTTTTTCCTCCGCACAATGAGCAAATGATAGTATAAGTATTAAGTTTAAATATAAATATTACAATGATGTTGAAGCGATTAATATGTAAAATATAAATGCACACCTAAGAGAATAAATTCGATTATGAACTTCAATCGATATTAAGTATGACATTAATGCTTACAAAATTATTATTTTTAGCAAAATTTGCTTTCAAAGACGGTCTTCCCCCCTTTTTTGTTTTTGAATTAGTTGATATTTTTTAAAATCTATTGTAGTTGATGTCATAATGTTCACCCCACTTGGTGCTGGGTTTGCACTTGTATTGTTTTAAGTGGTTTTAGAGATAATAACAAAATACATTATTTTATGAAATCAATTCAAATAAAAAAGTGTTGAATTCTAATAATAATTTATAAACAACATGTTGATAGCAATAAGAATAATATCAAATTATATTATATTGTGCATTTTTGTATAATTTAATTAAATAAAGTGATCAGATTATTTTTGAGAAAAAATGACAAATTTGATATTGTTGGACTTGGAATGAAAAAAATAATAAAAAAACGTAAAAGAAAAAAGCTCACAATAAAAATTAAAATAACATATAAGTGATTATATATATTAATATATATATATATATATATATATATATATATATATATATATATATAACATTAATTCTTATTTTTATAATGTAATTATATATATATATAATATTATTTCTTATTATAATGTTAATTAGAGTATCTATCCTAATTATGTTAAGAAGATTCCTACATAATTAAAAAAAAACTAATCCTAGGTGAATCAAATCATCATTAATATTAATTATGGTATCTATCATAATTATGTTAATAAAACTCCTACACAACTAAAAAAAGAAAATAATCCTACGTGGCATTCTACTCACATTTTTCTCTCTCTCCAGACCTCTCATTTAATATATATATATATATATATATATATATATATATATATATATATATATATATATATAATATATATATATAGATAGATAGATAGATAGATAGATAGATAGATTATTGATTTAATGAAATTAAAAAAGTAGAAAAAATCTTGTCCACACACATGATTAGATCTAAGGTTTATATTTGGTTCTAGGTTTACATACAAAGACGGGGTTCTCATTTGAATCCAATCATATATATATACTAGTATTACACCTGTGCGATGCACGGGGGATAATTTTAATGTTTAATTTATTAAATATTTAAATATTATTTTAATGTTGATAATATAATAAATAAGTGGTTATACTAATTTAAAGAAAGTAGAATAAGATAAACATGAAAATAATAAATTTAAGAAATTGAAGAATTAAATATTATATAGAACATGGTTAGCAAAACTATTATTAATCAGAAATTTATAAATTACAAATTATGAAATAATTCCTTGTACACGACATTCGTAGTTTTTTCTTCTACATTTATTTTCATCATCGCAAATCAAGATTTTTAAACCTTTTTGGTTGGTCACCCTTGATATTGCAACATACAATTGACCATGATTGAGAACAGGTTTTTTAAAGAAAAGTCCAACGTGGGATAGAGATTGGCCTTGACTTTTATTAATTGTCATTCATATGACAGAATAATCAAAAATTACCTTCGTTGAAACTTAAAAGGCAAACTATGATCGGATGGTGTTACAGTCATTCGTGGGATGAGTACTAATTCACATGCGTTACTTCCTTGGAGAATCGTTGCCTCCAAAACATGATCACCCAGTTTCGTAACTACCAATCTAGTTCCATTGCACAAACCAAGTGAATAATCAATATTTCTCAACAACATGATTGGAGTACCAACTTTCAATTGTAGCTCATGATCCGGAAACCCATAACACTTCATTGTATTTAAAAACTCGGGTGAGTGGACATCTTGCAAAATGTCAACATTTACATCATATTTGCACGCACTATCTGAGTTCAAATATATCTTACATTATCCTCCATTCAATGAAGTCATATACTCATTGATTAAATTGACTACATCAAGTGTTGGTGCAAGAATAACTCCTCCCTCCAAATAAACAGAACTCAGCTGAAATGATTCGATCAATACTGCTTGCATTAGGGTATTTATCTGTTTTTGATAGAAATAGAAGAATGTGGGCATGAGGAAGGCCTCGCTTCTGGAACTCCATAGTGTAAATAACTACATAAGATGAAAAGTAAACAAATGAATGACACACCAATAAACCATAAACTGATGATGTATAGAGGTTGTTTTGAAATAAATAATATTAATAATATATATTTTTTGATATGCTCACCGAAAACTATATTTCTAAATATTTGGTTGTCACGTAAATATCTAATTAAGCCGTCTAACTTCATCTTAAATATTCTTGAAACTACATTAGGACGATCTTCTGGCTTAAGACTCCTGCTATCGACAAACCGCACAATCTCTGGCCATTTTGGATTGCACGTGAATGTTATGAACAAATCTGGATATCTAGCCATCGATAAATTGACATAACATCTTGATAATTCTTAATCATATACCGTGCACCACCGGTAAATATCGCTGGCAAAACAACTCTGTTACCCACGCTGCAACCATTTGTTTCACCGCGTACTACTGCATCAGTAATTCCATTATACATCTCACTCCTCAGTTCCTTTTGATGGGTTCTAACATACCATAATCTTGTAGATTCAATCATGGTATATCCATCAACTATGAATTGTTGTGTAAGCCTTTTGCAAGAGAGGATAGTAGGTGACTCAGTCAACCTTTCATGCAATCGGTGCGAGAAGAACTCCCTCTGGCTCACATAATTTCTTCCATTTCCTATCGGTTTTTGATGATCAGCAAAATGTATATATTGTCTATAGTTATCTTCACCGTAAATAATAATGGATATTGTAGAGCAAGGTAAGATGTATGTAACTCATTGATACATTTAGCTTACCAGATTTTCTTTCAAAAATAATATCCCTATCAACCATATATTTTTCAAAATCACCAACAACTAAGATGGCAAGTTCATCGGCTTCGGGTAGATTGTGCATTCTTGCATCAGTGCCTCTTCTCCCAATAAGGCGTGATTTCATTTCGATAACACCATCTTCAGGAAACTTGTCCTTGAAGTTTCTAAATGACTTAACCAAATTATTTGACCTATCTAACATGGATTTGGGTTCAACAACAATTTCGGTATGTCGAGATTTGTTTTCATTGCCTTTTTTGCATAAATGTAAATTGTAAAATAAGAATACTGTAAAAAAATAATATATTAATTTAAATAAACAATGATAATTTATGAAATTGAAAATCATACCTAAACGAATTAATTGGGTTGGAACTTCGTTTGCAGTATCGTATATAAAAAGCTGTGCAAACTTCGGTGTAAAACCTTCTTTTGGCAGCAAACTCCCTATTAGATGATAATTTTGACCGTGCATATGGAATATCGGTGGTGAACTTCCCGTATTCATACTGAAATCAATTTTTCCACCCATCGAAGTAAAAGATAACATGTTGGTGTATGATCAAATATTCTCTAAAAAAATGTCTACTTTAATCGCTAAAACTGAATATTAGATCATACAAAACTTGTGGTGGCTTCTTCAAAGGAGGCAACACAATCTTTTTCTTGTCACAAAAGGTAGAGTACTCCGGTATCGTAGTTTCAACACTTGCCTTCAATCTCTCTCTACACAAAAAATATGTTGAACAATGTCCACATATGAAAGTAGGACAGTATCCCAATAAACTATTCAATAATTATTTAGACAAATGAAGGTGCCATTGAAATCAATAATTTATATATGTGTGTGTGTAATTAAAATTTATATTTGAATTAAAAAAAAATTGTGTATTGTTGGAAATAAAAGATTTGAAGGAATTACCAACATCAGGAATCTTAGGTTTTTTGGGATATCGTTTACGTGAAGGCTTACTAAGATATTATCTGTCAATGGGCCTGGAGAATTATCTGTATTCATGGTGAAACTTATGAACTATACTTATATTCTTTTCATAAAATATTATTACTGCTAATTATATTTTAAAAATAAACACATATATTGTTCTTATGAGAACATAAGAAATTATATTTAATTTCATCTTCCCTCATATATTTTAGATAATGATGATATATTTTTAATAATAATAACCAAATAATTAATAATAATAATTAAATTACAACTGTAGATTTAGAACAAATAAAATAAATGTGTAATTTATGAAAAAAATTTACCCTTTCTAGGCACATTTGATTTTGTAGGTGGTCATCCCCTTCTTGTTTTAGGAGTAAATTGATTATGTGATTTATCTAGTGTAGTTGCAGCAATGTTGTCAACTTCACTCGATAGAACATGTGTTGACAAATTATCTGCAATATAGTACATATAGATGAAGCGTGTATTCTCCAGCATTATTACTCAAATACTATAAACAACATTAATTTATAAATGGTCTTGAAAGAAAAGTTTTCTTATAACTTTCTTTTGTATATATAAACAAATATATATATATATATATATATATATATATATATATACCACGAGTTCGTAGCTCAAGTGGTATCACCAACCTTTATAAGGGTGTTGACAAGGGTTCGAACCCTAAACTTCTCAAACTGTTTGAGATTTATCTTCTACTTTCCAACCACTTGACCCAACTTATTATATATATATATATATATATATATATATATATATATGTGTGTGTGTGTGTGTGTGTGTGTGTGTGTGTGTGTGTGTGTGACACTATATAAACAAAATCATGAAATTATAAAAAAATATGAATGTTAAGGTTATGACTTATGTTAGACAATTGTCTTTTGCTGCCAATAATTGTAGACTTGGTAATTTCCCTCATTTCTTTAGGATGAATGAAAATGAATTAATACAATTATTAAGAATGAAAAATATTTTAATTTATAAGATTAACAATAATATACTATATCAAATTAAAAAAATATAATGAGATTATTTGTCAATTTGATTGTATGAATAATGTATCTTATTTTTCTAAAATGTGTGGAAATCAAATTTGTAATAATTAAGATATAATGTGGAATATATTTATTAGTAACTTTTCATATGAACCTTTTTGTCATTATTATTGTAACTTATATGTGTGTATAATATACAATTAAAACAATTCATTTATTGTAAAGTAAATTATGAATGCTAATTTAATTAATTATGCAATATATCTAATTAACAACTCATTATAAATGGTTATAGCATATATTAACAAACACACTAAAATCTATTTTTTGATATTATGATATTTCATAGTTTCCATAAGATGATTTTGATATTATGATATGTTTGACTTAAACGTGTATTTAAGTTATAAAAGTTAGTTAAGAGATTGAATGTACCTTAAATTATGTGTTATAATTAGTTTAATTGAGAAATGCATGTACATAATTAATACTAGTGTATAATTAATTATGAATATTAAGGAATAATCTCTTTATTAAAATACTAATGAATGTTGCAAGACTTAAGGTATAATTGGATGAATAATTAATGACTATATAAGTAAACCTGTCAATTGATAAGTACTTTGTCACAATAACAACAACATAAACAACAACAAAAAAAAACAATAACAATAATAATAATGGTGATAATAATAATTCAGAGAGAGTATACAATGCACCCAGGTGCACCTTGCAATGTGCATCTTGTAAATTAATTTATCATCGAATATAACTTACATATATCATCACGTTTAACTGGTACATATAATCACATATAATTGATACATATCATCACAAATAATTGAAATCCTAAATCTAAAATTTAAAATCCTAAAATTAAAAAATAAACCTAAAATATAAAATTAAACCCTAAAAATGGAAAATTAATCCCTAAAATAAAAAAACTAAAATTTGAAATTGAATATTAAACTCTAAATCCTAAATTTCTATCATAAATCATCACATATAACTGACACATATCATCACATATAACTGACACATATCATCACATATAACTAACACATATCATCACACATAACTGGTAGAATGATAAATTTTTGTCGATGCCCTAAAATGAAAAATTAACTACAAAAACAAAAAAACTAAACCTTGAAATGAAAAATTAAACACTAAAAATGGAAAACTAAACCCTAAAATGGAAAAGTAAACCATAAACTCTAAATTTTTGTCACATATCATCATGTATAACTAACATAAATCATCACGTATAACTGTCATATATCATCACATATAACTGAATGCTAATAAGTTTTTAGTGCACCTAGCAAGGTGCACCCAGGTGCACCTAATAAATTGCCAATAATCCTAACAATAATAGTACAGACCCAAAAACTCGATTAAGAGTGAGTGTATCTTTTTAGAAATTATTTTTAAATTAGTTATAATTACACAAGAATTATAGTAAAATAATAACATACCTTTAAAATATTAAAACAATAATTTACCATTAGAAATATCGGTCATTGGAAATCTCTAAAAATGATATGAAACTTTAGCCATTATCGATGATTTTAAATAATTTGTTCCACTATCCCGACCCGTGTAACGCTCTATAGAAGTCAATTCAGATACATTGGCATTTTTTGTAAAATAAAAGTTTGGGATTTTTTGGAATTCGATGCACTTTATTAATCTCATATAAAGTACATGTTACATAAGATCATTTGTATACAACAAAACAATTTATATACATATTAATATTAATTTTAGCGAAACAGTTATAATTGCACAAAAATTATAGTAAAATAATAACATACCATTAGAATAGTAAAATAATAAATTACCATTAGAAATATCGGTCATTAAAAATCTCTGAAAAAGATATGAAACTTTAGCCACCACCGATGATTGTAATTATTTATTGCATTATCCCGATCTGTGTAACGCACTATAGAAGTCGATCAGATACATTGATATTTTTTACAAAATAAAAATTTGGGATGTTTTGGAATTTGATGCACTTTATTAATCCTATATAAAGTACATGTTGTTACATAAGATCATTTGTATAGTAACTAAACAATATATATACATATTAATATTAATTTTAGCGAAATAAACACATAAATAAGAGTGATTTCATCAAGAAAAAATAACTTAAATACGTAGATAAAACTAAGCATTGTTTATTTTATTATAAAAAGATAATTCAATAAAATAAATCATGAAATTTATAACAGGATAGAAAATATCATTATTTAATATTAAAAATTGTAATTATAACTTTTTCTATATTTTTTGTGTGTTTACATGATTTTTTCGGTAAAAACATTTCCAAAATTTAATAGGATTAATTGATATAATTCAATTATAATATTATAATTCAGTTATAATATTATAATTTATCAAAACATAAATTAAAGTAATTAATTGTGGTAAAAAAAAATCTAAAATTTGTGAGTTTAAGTTGTACGGACAATTTATATACATATTAATATAGATTAAAAATAGAATTAAATATGTAAATTAGAGTAATTTCATCACGAAGAAATAAATTGCATATCAAGCTAAAAAAAGTTAAAGCATTGTTTATTCTATTGTAAAATATAATTTAATATAAAAATATCATGAAATTTATATAGAGATCATGAAACTATACAAACAAAATAATGAAACTATAAAAAATATGAATGCTATCGTCATGACTTATGTTCGACAATTGCCTTTTGCTGCCAACAATTGTAGACTTGGTGATTTTCTTCATTCCTTTAGGATGAATGAAAAATGAATCAATACAATCTGTAAGAATGAAAAATGTTTTAATTTATAAGATTAATTTATATACTTTGAGTGTATGAATATATATATATTTTTATCGTTGTGTGGAAATATATATATATAGAGAAAAAGAGAGTAATTTCATAAATAAAAGTTGTGATAATCATCAGTCTTACAACTTAATTTCATGATTGCCAAAAACTACAATATTATAGTATATATAATAGACTATTTCCATTAATCATCAATCTTACAACTTAAATTCTGACTTGTTATCCGAGTTAAAAGAATTAATTAGTGGTTTTGGTGGTATATAAAAGTTGATTTTCCTTAAATTGTGAATGTTAATTTATTTAATTACAAGATATCTACAATTAGCAAAATCGTAATACTAGTTTTTATATAAAAACTATGTTGACTTTCGGCAATCAAAATGGTAATATATTTTTATGAGTTTAGATGAATCTGTTACCAAATATATTACGTATATTTATTAATGGCCATCAAAATTATTATTATATATGAGGAGATGTTAACAAATATATTACGTATACAAAACAATCATATAGATGAATATGTTAACAAATATATTTACGTATATTCATTAACACTCTTTCTCAATTAAGTAGTCACCTATATGAAGTTAGATGAATTTGTTAACGAATCAATTAATGGCATGATCTTAGTTGATTTATATGATATTAAATTGTTATATAATTGATATTGATAAACAATGAATAATTATTCGACTAATTAATATGATTGTTAAATATAATAATATTCTAAGTTAACAATATTTAATACACTATACTAATAATGTAATATTAAATAATTAGTCAATTAATTTATTCTTTTTTTATTAATTGAATATTTGCATGTTTATATTTATATAGAATAAGAAGATTTTTGGTAAGATCTAATGAGCATGAATAATTTAATTGTGAGACTTTATACATTATTACTTTATTTTAATCAAAATAAAGAGTTGACTTATCATTTTATAGATAAGGAATGTGGGATAATATAATATATTAATTACGTGTAATGTTAATTTATTTAATTATAAAATATATACAATTAGCAAAATAATAAAATATTAGTTTTTATATGAAAACTAAGTTGAATTTTCGGCAATCAAAATGGTAATATATTTTTATGAGGTTAGATAAATCTGTTTATAAATATATTACGTATATTAATTAATGGCCATCAAAACTATTATTATATATGGGTAGATGCTAACAAATATATTTATTATATCAACTTATGTCTAATTAATACCTAATTGTACGTATATATGTCAACAACTCAACATATTAATATCCTAAACTTAACAACTATGTAACTCATACAACCAATGATATGATATTATGTATATATATATATTAATGGTATATATCTATTAAGATTATAATTATGTAATACGTATAACAACTATGTAATATATCAAATATAATAACTATGATATACTAACACATTCCAAAAAATTCATTAATAACATACCTCAATCATGAATCAATCACAAATATGATATTAACTCTACAATATATCATTCATATTACAATCAAATACGTATATATTAATGACATATATGAATCAAGGATAATAATTATAGAAAATTATGTCCACGAATTAAGTAATTTCTATGTAATTCAAACAAATCAATTAATGGCATGATCTTACTTGATTGATATGATATTAAATTATAATATCTTCGATACTTATGAAATCATGATTAATTATTCATACCATTAATATGATTGTTAATTATTATCACTAGTACTTTATACCAGTGCGATGCACGGATCTTATGGTGCATTAATATATAAATTGAATATTAATGTTATTATTGATTCTAATAAATTAAATCACTAAGTATGTATTATTTGACATTATTTGTTATATAATATATTTGTTATTATATTCGTAGAGATGTCGTTCCTACCAACTTTCGATTGGTGACTCGTAAAATAGTATGTCTATTTGTAATTTTGCATACAACATTATAAAACATAAATTTGATGTCTTAATTATTTTGGCTATTAGTAATCTCAATTTGTATTGTTTATACTATTATAAATTAAAAATATGATAAATATGAAGTAAGATTTACAATAAATAATAATAATGGATTACCAAGCATATTTGCCCTCAGTAATACCGAGAGATTTTCACCGATGGATTAAACATTCGTTGATGACATCCTCGATAAAACCTTCAGTAAATTGGGGCCAACATTTACCATCACTGCTATCGAAGGTAATGTCGAAGGATTTTCGCGGGAAAATATACCGAGCGAAAAAAATCTCTCGGTAATACGGAGGCGAATATAAAACCCTCGAAAGTACATAAGGGAATCAAATGTCATCGGTATTACGCCCTCGGTAATACCGAGGGTATTTGACGCCTCGACAAATTATGAAAAATAAAAAAGAAAAAAATAAATATTATTGAGGGTAAAAAAATGCACTCGGCATTACCGATGAGAATTCTGTCCCCTCGGTATTTTGAAAATTAAAATATATATATATTTTTATAAAATTAAAATAAATACTATAATTTCATACTATACATTTAAAATGTAATTCACATGATTTTAATATGTAATTATCATCGAACTTATATTTATTGGCATGTATCGTGTAATATTAATAGTATGATACGATCGATATTTTGTTATACTATACAGATCGATCGAGTTATTCAGTTGCATACATAATTAATGAAGTCTCATTATTTTTTTTTAAAGTTATCATGTGGTTGCTTTCCTTATTTTAGAATAATAAAAATTAACAATTGATTGATATTATTGTTTTTTCTTTTTTTTAATTTTAAAATACCAAGAGGAGAGGATTCCATCGGTGAAGTACTGAAGAAAAATAATCCCTTTTAGTGATATTAAGGGAACTCAGTGCCCTCAATATTTTATCGAGGGGAATTCCGTCCCCTCGTATTTTGAAAATTAAAAAAATATATATAATAACAGTAAAACAAACCCTATAATGTCATTTTACATATTTAAAATGTAATTCAGTTGATTTTAATATATAATAATCATCTAACATATTTTTATTCACATGTATCGTGTAATATTAATAGTATGTATGATAAGATCGATCTTTTGTTATACTATATAGATTAATTGAATTATTTAATTTCATACGTAATTAATGAAGTCTCGTTGTTTTTTATAGATACCACGTAGTTGATTTCATTATTTAGAATCACTGAAAATACTGATTGATCGGTAATTACATATTTTTTATTCTTTTTTATTTATCAAAATATTATTATTAAGAATCATATTAAATATAAAAATAATTTTCAATTAGTTCTTCTGAATCATTCACCCTCTCATACATCATACTTGAATGGTTTAATCATCTTAAATTATAAATAGAAGTCATTTTCTAGCATTAGCCTATGTTTTCAATAATTAAAACTTATAAATAGTAATATCCATAATGGAACATGAAAATTAGAATTAAAATCATAGGCTAAAATAATAAATACCATCAATACCAATCAATATTCAACAAAAATTAAAATGAATTGTTGTTAAACTCATTCAAACTATTCTCTCCTATTAAAGTAGCAGGGAGAAAAAAAAATACACACCTAAAATATATTAAATGTCAAAACTCATAATAATCATTCCCAAGGATAATCACATAAAAGTACTTCTACGTAATGTTAAAGTTATTTTATGGTTTAACTTAAAGATTATATTTTGTTAAATATTATTTAATTCTCATAAAAATTATTATTAAAAATAATCACATAAAATTACTTTTCCACATCGGTAAGTTATTTTATGATTTTAACTGAAAGTTTTCCTTTTCGAAATTATTGAGGTAAGTTCATGTAGGTGATCCGCTAACATTACTAATTGTAAGAAGACAATATCCACATCGTCAAGTCCGTATCAAATGAAAAATCATTTAATTATGTAGAAATATAAACAACATGATCAACTTTGTAAAAAATAAAATCATACCTATTTATTATTTTTCATCATATATTGTAATTGTCAATTAAATAGATATTAATTAAAAGACCAATTTATTTGCTCATTGTATAATATATCTATTAATAGAATGACACACCTATAAGGAAAGCGTGTATACAAAGTACTATATGTTTCATTGTTATATATATATATATAAAGATTTAAATTTTAATGGTTATTTGTGGCAATACATTGATTACTTTTATTTTTTCATAAAGAAATAGTTGAACATTAGAAATAAATTGATTACGGTAATATTTATTTACTTTAGTTTTTGGGTGGAGAGCTTTAAATTATAGTTGACCAGGGATTATGTAGGAAATCTTTTAATTTAATTCAATTATAATTAATGGAGATTATTATATTTTTAATGGAATAATTATCTATTTTAAATTGCTCATGTTTCACCATTTAGATAATAAATATAATTAATCTAATTGGATTTACCATATTCAAAATAATTAATTATTTATGAAGGTTATTTTATCTTATTTAATTTTGAATAAATAATATTTTATGGAGGGTATAATTCGTAGTTTACCATTTTGACGTTTAGGATGAATATATTGTATTTAAGGACAATTTAAATTTTTACTTTTTATTTAAAATATGATTAAGCACACATTCACTTAACCAAATAATTATCTATGAAGGCTAAATCATATATTAGGTCACTTAATAGAAAGTAAATAATTATCTATGAAAGCTCTTAATAATTATTATTTATTTTAGTTATATTAAAATTTCAGGATATTTGAACATTTTAAATTAAATATTATATAAAGTTTTTTTGTACTGATCTTCATTTAAAAACTAATTTTAGGACCTAATCTAAATCAATTAGAAACTAATATGAATCAATTTGGATATGTTAAAACTTTTATAAAAAATTTTGATCATGCGTTTAACGTTAAAGACATTGTTCATGCATAAATATAAATTAGAACATAGTTCTATAGCTATTTCTTAACAATGTAGAGAAAATATTTGCGAGTCGTATATAAATATCATTGGAAGAAATTTTGCTATATATAGAAAATGGTATCCATACATTCAATAATGATATGAATATTAAAAATAAAATAAAATTATACTGCTCCCTTATTATATAGTTATAGATATTTGCAAGATTTATTAATTATAATTTCAATTTGTCATAATATGATTTATAGTTTTACTTATTGTATATAAGAATATAAATGTATTCAAAATATTTATATGCAAGTCATATATAAATTAATGTGATAGACAATAATTATAGACATTAACTTTAATTTACATTATCAACTCTATAATTAATTAGATATGTATACATTTGGTAATGATTGTCTTAATGGTAGGTTTTAGTTGAATAATTATATATGTGAATTCATATACTATATATAAGTCATATCTAAGATTTAAATATGATTTAAAAATATATATATATATATATATATAAGATTTAATAAGTATGTAATTAATAACTTAAATATAGATATAAATATATGACTTATATATATATATTTTTAACTAATTGAAACTGACTACTATATTTAGCATGTCGTTTTGGAGGGAAAATTTTGAGAAATATTTTTAGAAACGCTAGGCTTTTTATATATATATATAGATATCGTAGGCATATTTGCAATTCCATATTAATTATTCATACCATTAATATATATATATAGGGGTGGGTTCAAATGGAACCATGTCATTATATGTGAACCTAGGGACTCATCTTGACCATTGGATTGAATAATCTAGATGGTTGAGAACATGACACGTCAGCAGTGTATTTATGGTAAATATTGCATTAAATTAATAAAAAGGGTGTTTTCGACATATAACAACATTCATAAAGAGCGCTGAATTGCTCTTTAGAAAGCACTACGGATAAAATAAAAAAAAAAGCACTGCGGCTTTATACAAAAAGCATCACAAAATTCATATACAATTACGGAAAAATTCAAAAATTTCAAAAAAACTCAAATATTCAACAAAAAAATTTAAATAAAATTTATGTATAATTAAGTAGCAATGTTTTTTTTCACATATAATTAGTGCTTTTATAATGTAAGTAGCAATGCTTTTTTCATATTACGACAGCGCTTTTTTATTACACTAAAACTGCTTTTTCTAAAATTGCATATAATTACACTGTGCAAATACTTGGAGTACTTTTTCTAATATTGTTAGAGTGCTTTTGAACTACACTAATACTGCTTTTTGGCCAGCAAACCCCAGCAAAYCGACGCCGGAGCCGTCGCGGGGGCCCAGACCAAAGACCCAACCAACCAAATCTCAGCCACACCTATTATATGACACATACTATTGCAAAAAAAAAAAAAAAAAAAACTTAAAATTAGTACAATAAAACCCTGGCCGTAGGATAAGAGATGAGATCAACCCGAAAACTTGGACGCCTCAAGATCAGCGGCCTGCTTCAGAAAACTCTTGTCATCATCCTCAAGTGCCATCTGGATCGGGCTCGACCCGAGCCCGTCGGCTATGGCTAGCAGAATATTCTTCATCTCACTCCTGAACTCCTCTTGGTCCACGGTCCCGCTGCGGTCGCAATCGAATTTCTCGAAGATCGAGTCGTAGAGCTTGGTCAGCTCTTCCGGCGGCGTGGCCACGTCGACGCCGAAGTGGGATGGGGAGGCGCCGGTGATTCCTTGCGCCGGTGTTCTGCCCAGGCCCGCCGGCGTGAGATCGGAGAACTGGGTGGCGCTGTTGGGAAGGCAGCGCGCCGCCGGTGGAGTGGGGGCGGCGGGTAGGGCTGGACGATTTGGAGAAGAAGGGTTTGGGTGAGAAGTAATAGGCAAACACGGCTGGGATTTGGGGATTAAATTGAGTGATTGGATTTATGTAATATGACCTAAAAGCCCTTTTCCTTCCATATATATAATTTAATAAATTTAAAAAATAGAAAAAATTTGGTCCACACATTTAATTAGATCTACGGATCTATTTGAACCTAATCCTATATATATATATATATATAATATATATATATATATATATATATATATATATATTCAAAAAGGTAATTATGTAATACTCATAATTATACGCATGGTTATGTAAATAAATAACCAATATGGAATAATTGTAAGATATTGAATATCAATTATTTTGTAAAGTCATAATTTACTACCTTATTTTGTTAATTAACATCAATTTAATCGAAAAGGTATTAATAGATATAAAGTAGCTAATCATTAACTTGTTTATTATTTACCTAATTTATTATATCATAATCAGTAAATACATTTCCGATTACAATCTTTTTGCTATATTTAAAGTTTTCAGTTACCTTAATCGAATAATTAATAGATTAGTATATTAATTACCATAAAATATCTTTTATATATTAACCTTTATCAATTACCCTGATTTATATTAAATAATATACAATACAATATAAACAAACTAAAAGTAAACTAATATAACATAATATCCAATATAATTGATTATTGGGAATTCATATCATAATAATGAAATACTTTTATTTTTCGAAATCATGGTATAAAAAGAAAGAGATAACGCAAAATATCACCTTTTGTTTTGTATGAATGCTTTAGAGTATATATATATAAAAGAGAAATTTAGAATTGAAAATACTTGTACACAATAATTTACGACTATTGCTATTGGATATTTATTCGATCTTTGATTCTCGACTATTGCTCTTGGATAATCGGCACTTGCGAATTACAAAAAAAAAAAAAAAAGGTTAAATCAATGATAAATGAAAAGATATGCAAAATAAACTAAAAAAAATAGATCTCGAAAATAAATTACGATTCAGAATAATTATATACATATAAAATTAAAAATCCTCGGAGATCTAATCGATTATGAATCTCAACTATATCCCTTGGATAAATGTGACATGTGAAATACAAAAACTAAAATAAAAAACAAATAAAATA
>BMAC01000476.1:248362-264927 GCA_014905375.1 Phtheirospermum japonicum
TTTAATATTTGTATTATTTTAATTTGCCCCCCAAACTATAAGATTTTTTGCACTTTACCCCCCAAACTATAAGATTCTTTCACTTTGCCCCCCAACTGCCCGCCGATGGAATCTAAAAGGAATATTCCGCCGGAAATAAAGTTTGGGGGGCAACGTTGAAAATTATTGTACATCAGGGGGCAAAGTGGAACAAAAAATACTTCGGGGGGCAAAGTGAAAAAAACTGCATACTTTGGGGGGCAAAAAAAAATTAGCCCTATAAAATAGGGGTGTTCGTCTCTGGTTTCTAGAACAGAACTCATGTGTTCGAACTTTTTGATTGAACGATACAATGTTGTTTGATTTCTTTTCGAACAACCCTTTTTTTAGTCTAAAAGAGCGTTCAGATCAATTTTTCTAACATGTATTTAGTGTTCGTATCAATTTTCTGAACATGTGTTTTGTGTTCGAATCAATTTTTTGAAAATGTGTTTTGTGTTCAAAAATGTGGTTCGGACGATTTTTTGGCCATGGCGGTGGTGGCGGTGATGGGCAGCGGCTGGAGTGGTGATGGAGAGTTGAAGGAGATGAAGTAATAGGGTTTGAGGGTAATATTTATATTTTTGTGATAACATTTCGTAGTGGGTGAACCAATAAATAAACGAGGTACGTATATCCACGCTCTTTATTTTAAATTTGCTTAAGTTCACCAATAACCGTGACTTGAGTATTTTAGGTTATTATATTATATTAATAAGTCGATAATATTACACTTACATCGAATGAATTTACACCATCCATTTTAATTCATTTCGTGCATCGCACGGCTTAAGTACTAGTAATATTTAAAAATATATATTTTTTTCTTAAACTTCGTTTTCAGATTGAATTAAGAAAAACAAAACCATCAAGAAGGAAAAAGTAGTAGTAGTAATAAAACGTATGAAATTAATATTTATAAACATGTATTTCTAGTAATGAGTATCAATATTGGTGGCGGCTAAGATTTCACTTCACAAGCTCAACTATCTTATTATCCGAAGCCATTTCGAGAGCTTTCACAAAGGAAAGCGGGCTCATCACTGGGTGCACATGCAACTCCTCATCGCAGCTGCACTTGATCCGCGGCGGCGGCAACAACCCTCCTTCATCAGCTTCCGGTACAAAGGCACATCCCCATGCCACCTTATACACCACCATCACCAGGAGGTTAGCCAGCCCGCACAGGCAGCAGCACACTGTCGTGCACTCCGCAATCGTTCCCCCGACCACCTTCTACATCCTCGTCGTCCTCCAAATGAATGCCCATCGTATTCCTTTACCTTTATATTTTCCTTATTTTTATTTTATTTTTTCTTGCACACATAACACATAAGATATAAAACTTTACCAAAAGAAACAAAAAATAAATAAATAAAAACTGACACCACAACTACAACAATTCACCAAAAGAAAGCTATCTATGTATTGGAACCACTCGGGGCAATTAACTAGTGAAGGGAGTGTCAATTATCCTTGAATAATTAGTATTTGAACCACTGGGAACAACACAATGTCTCAAATTCAAAAAAAAAAACTATAGTGCAATAAAGTTGGAGCAGGTTAATACAACTTGTCAAGGCAAAAACTAAAAAGTCATATGGAGGAATTGGACAAAATTATATATGCACAACACGCCTCTCAAAGTTTGTACTAAAAAGTCTATGATTATAGAATAAAATGTATGAACAAAATTAAATACGGTCCAATTTTTATCGATCGTCGTCTTAGACTTTTGGATTCGACAAAAAATACCTGAAGAACAACCTCATCCACACAACTTTCTCAGTACGTTGAACCTCCCCATGTCTTCCCATATCTTTATTGAATGACAATCACAAAGAGGTATTGTATGATCAGTTAATGTATTGCAAAAATTGAACACATCGAATTGAACCCACAAAAAATGCATCAATGAAAAATCTCTAATAAATTGACCTAAATTTTCGGATTCAAATTAACGCACACCAATAGTCTTGTTTCATACAAAAAGTAAACCCTCATCTTACCATCTCGTGTGGTGTTGTTTATCCAAAATCCGTAAAATGTGTGGCATTCTAGAGAGAAAGCAATCTAAGAAGAGAGGAAGAAAAAATTGGAGATGAGAAGAAGATGAAGATTAGAGATATATTAGAACAAATCCAAACACTAACAGAATTAAGAAAAAAATCGAATTATAAAATAGAATTACAAAACAAATATACATGGGATAATGAAGATGATAAATTCGACCTCACACCCGTGAGCCCTTACGGGCAACAAACGAATATCACACTTCTTCGTACGCACACCTAAAGTGATCGATCAAAAAAAGCAGTTGTCTAATAGCCTCTCTTTTCCCCTCAGTCATATCCGATATCATATCGCCTTTGACTCGAACACAGTTGTCTAATTGGCCCCTGCAATCGATTCAATATAAATCTTCAACCGGTTTCGTGAAGAATTAAAAAAGCATAAAAATGAATCTCGACAAATAAACGAAGCTCGAAACGAATCCAGACAAAAATCTGGATAAAAGCTTTGAATTGGACTTGCACCATCAGTCATTGAATCCAAAAAGTCAGGATATTTAATTAACAAAAATATTAAATACAACAACTGTGACTAATTCTAAACACTAACTGAAAAAATTTGGATATTAAACCTAAAATTTTGAATAATAATAATAATAATAATAATTAGGAAAGTGGAACGTGAGTTTCTCAAGGGATGAGTTTGATATCTCTCTTGCTTCTTTTGAGACAATGAAGATAATCTCAGACATGATTTGAAATCATCATCAGAAAAGTGAGTTTGCTTTGCTTTTTATTTTTTCTGCATTTATTATCTTTTGTAGTTGTTAATTTGTAAGTATTAGCAAAGTTATAAATGGCTGGGATATTGTTATTGAAGGTAATTTATTGAAAGTATATATGTAAGTGTCACTTTTAAAGAATTAATTTCCTGGTTTGGATGACTATTTATTTATTTTAAACTTTTTTTTTTGTAAATCTATTTGAATGAGCAGGCATGTGTATAGGGGAAATGGAGTCAAAATTCCTCCAGCTTTGGGGTAAGCCATTTTCTTTTTTATATGTTTATATTCATGTCTGGTAGTGAAAATGGAAAGTGTAGTAACTATGGGAATATGTAGAAGAAAAAAAAAAGCAATATACATGTTTCGTTCAAGTAGAAAAAGATTATAATTTGGATTATCCAAGGTGCCTGAAAAAGAATACAATAATTAATTATTTTAATATATTTAATATACTGTAAAATGAATATATTCAAGTTTAATTAAATGGAAAGTGGACTATCTTGAGCCTAATCAAAAACCTAAAGGCAATGGTAGATAATATGTGATCCAGAGAGAGTTCTTTTCTCACCGGTTGCATGAAAGAAAGATTGAGGTACCAACTATTTTATATAGTCGACGACACACAAAACCTCATAGTTGACTGATATACGATGATTGAATCTTCAAGACTGTGGTACGCTATAACCCATCAAAAAAAGTTGCGAAGCGAGATATATAGTGGGACTTTTGCTGCAATGTTACAAGGTGAAACAGATGGCTCAAGTATTGGTACTCACATTGTCTTACCTGTGACATTTACTGTTAGTGCTCGATTTATGATTGAGAATTACCAAGATGCTATAATAATTTTTCGGTGGGCATGTTATCCTGATTTTTTTTAATTCCATTCACGTGCAGTCTTAAATGAATGAAGATTATTCACTTTGTTGATAAAAATAATCTAAAACTAGAGGATCGACCTGATATAATTTTATGGATTTTCAAAACCAAGTTGGATGCTTTGATAAAAAAATTATGTGATAACAAATTTTTTAGATAAATTATTTTAGGTGAGTATAATTTTTCTTAATGTTTTTATATTATTTAATCTAAGAGTAATAAATTATTAATATTTTTTATTTTTTAATTTGTCAAATTATCTTATAATTTTATTTAGTTATTAACACCATGGAGTTCCAAAGGAGAGGTCTTGCTCATGCGCACATACTTCTTTTTCTATCAAATCAAGATAAATGCCCAAATGTTGGTGATATTGATCGAATCATTCCAGCTGAAATTCCTGATGAATAAGAAGATTCAAAATATTATTTTGCTTTATCAGATTTGATGATTCATGGACCATGTGGTCATTTACAAAAATCTCCTCCTTGCATGGCTGGTGGAAAATTGCACAAAAAATTATTCAAAGAGGTTTGTAGATACACATATTGTCGATAACGATGGTTACTTAGTATGTAGACGTAGAAATACTAGAAGAACTGTTACAAATAATGGTGTTCAGCAAGATAACTGGTGGGTTGCTCTATATAATCTTTATGTACTGCTAAAATATGGAGCTCATTAGAATGTTTAATGGTGTAACCAATCCAGATTTATAAAGTATTTGTTCAAATATATCAATAAAGGTAATGATAGGATCACTGCAACGTTCTATCAGAATAAAGATGGAGATGTAGAGGAGAAAAAGATTGTTGAGATCAACATGCATTATGATTGTCGTTACATTTCTCCATGCCAAGCGACATGGAGAATATTGGGTCATGAAATCTATATAAAACTCCACCTGTCATGCGTTTGAGTTTTTATCTTCCAGGAGGGCATAAAGTATTATATAATCATAATGATCAGTTGGATGCGGTAATGAAATGCAAATCAACATATTGTAGCATGTTTTTAGGTTGGTTTGAGTCGAATAAAAATTAATCGGAAGCGGAGTTTGACTTCTATTGAGTTTTCTCAAAATATTGTTTGGAACTCAACAACAAAATAATGGACACATATGCAGCTAGATTCATTCTCATATATTCCATCAAGATCAGATGATAGCTATTATACTCGGTATCTCTTAAATGTAATTCGAGGAGCCCAATGGCACGATGATATAAAAAAAGTTAACGACACGCAATACGCTACATATCGCAATGATGTTAATTCCTAGGGTTGTTGTCAGTTGATAGAGAATATATTGATGGTATATCAAAAGCAAGTAATTGGGATCATCACATTCCGTAAAATCTTTATTCCCAACCTTATTTGCATCAAGATCTTTAACATGTCCCAAAAAAGTGTGGTGGTAATGCTGGAAAGATTTATCAAATGACATTATATGCAATCAGCAAAAGTTGAGAAAGTTCAAATGCAGCAATTATTGATATTAGTTTATATCCTCTATAAATTATTAGTCATGTTTTATTATATTATTTTTTATTACTAATATTTTGATTTCATTTTCAATGCACTTTTTCAATTTTCAGATTTACAAGTGAGTGATGCTGAAGTTTAGAACCTTACTTTGCATAAGATTGGCAATTTATTGAAAAGTGCGAGAAAGAGTAAATGATTTTACTCTCATGCCAATTCCAAAGGTCGTCGATTACAGTATGTATCATTATAGACTTATTACGGAAGAATTGGATTATGATTGTAAGGCACTCATTGATGGAATAGTAAATTGGCTGATAATTTGAATGTTAATCAGTGTCACATTTTATGATAAAGTCATGAATACATTACATTCCACCAAGGGTGGTGTATTTTTCGCCTATGGATATGGAGGGATCGGTAAAATATTTTTTTGGAGGACGCTTTTTGCGGCCATTAGGTATAATGGTAGAATTGCTTTGAATGTAATATCTAGCGGCATAACTTCTCTTCTTCTTTTGAAATGAAGAACTAGATATTCTATATTTAAGGTTCCTTATAATCTCCACCAAGAGTCATCATGTTTGATCTTTACTAGAACTCCACTTGCAAAATTAATGTTGTGTACACAACTCATTATTTGGGATGAAACTTTGATTTTGCATAGACAATGTTTCGAAACTCTAGACAAAACATTGAAATATGTAATGAGATCGAAAAATAACTTTAACAAGCAACTTTTATTTAGTGTCAAAACAATAGTTTTCGGTGGAGATTTTCTTCAAATTTTGCCGATTATTCTAAAAGGCACTCGACCGGACATAGTTCACCCGACGAATGATTCGTTGCATTTATGGACTCATTGCTTGGTTTTGAGGATGAATAAGAATATGAGTCTGCAAGATCTAAGTTCAGATGCCGATTGTGTCGAAAAAGATTTGCCGTCTGGATAAATATTACAAGATATGAAACAGTTGGAGGACCAAATGATGGTGTTGTTCAAATCGAAATCCAATATGATCTATAATTTAAAGATATGTGTCCATATTGTGTCAATTGTGGTGAGCACATATCCACAATTTGGAAAAACTACTGAATACTCCACTTATTTGGAGGTTAATGCTATTTTTACCCCAACATAAAATGAGAAAAATGTAACGTATATCTTATCTCTGACAGTGCATTCAAATCTGATTGAAACATTGACATATTGCAGATTATCCACTCACCGGAGTTTCTAAACACCATCAAATATTATGGATTGTCGAACTATGAGCTAAAACTGAAAAATTGGAACTCCACTAATGTTGTTGAGAAATATCGATCATTCCCTTTTATTGTGTAATGGAACTAGAATGATTATTACAAAACTTGACCATCATGTTGTATAGACTAAGATTATTCAAGAAAGCAATGCAGGTGAATTGATGTTGATCTCTGGAATGTCTGTCATGACATCTTATCTAAGGTTGCCTTTCAAGTTCCAACTATGATAATTTTTGAAGATCAACAAAAATCAAGGACAATCTCTCTCTCATATTGGACTTTATCTAGAGAAGTCAGTTTTCATTCATGACCAATTGTATGTTGCTATATCAATAGTGACCAATCGTGAGGGTATAAAAATATTGATCGCTAATGATGAGAATAAACGAAGTAACAAAACTACAAAAATTGTGTATAAGGAAATTTTTCATAATTTGTAAACTGCATTATTTTCTAATAACAATTTTTTTATAAACCACAACAAACCATCTTCGATACTTTTTGAGTTTTAAATATTAGTTACCTGATATATATATATATATATATATATATATATATATATATATATATATATATATATATATATAAATATTTTAATACATTTAAGTTTAATTATTTTTATTTGAAATAAAAATAAAATAAAAAATTAAAAGGGTTATGTTCACATATTATATTTGGAAACAAACTTAAATATGTAATTAATTAAATTAAAAGAAGGGATGACAATAAATCCGGTCAGTTAGGGTCATATTCACTCATCATCGGGTAATTGACAGATCCGATTTTTGAGACCCGTAGGATTTGGACTTCGGAGGACACGCCCGCCCGTCGCCTTTTTCCCGCGGTAACCACTCCCTCTTTATTTCCCTCTATTGGATATGAAGTGGTTGTTTTGCTGGATTGAAATTCGTCAATTTCATTCAATGGCATGGATTTTGAACCTTAGTTCAAGAGCAGCTAGCCTTTGGTTTTATACAAGCTCGTATGGCCAAATTCTTGCAATTGCCAATTGAGACTGTGAGTCAATTTTCAGTTGCGGTTGGTAATGGCCAACACTTGGCATGTGTACGTTGTGCAAATTTAATAATTCAATGCCATCGTATTAGTTCTCTATTTGTTACCCTTAGAAGGTTCTAATATAGTATTAGGTGTTGCTTGGTTGACTAATTTGGGTGCAGTAGTTCACAATTACACTGCGTTGACAATGCCCATCAAGATTCACGGAATTGAGGTGGTTCTCCATGGTGAAACTAAGCCTACCGTCTATCCGATTCAGTTTAGTAGCTTAAGAAAGCTTACCTCCAATGACTCGGTGGTTGCGTTCTTTAGCCTCAAAGCTTCGCCTATTCAAATCACAGGGCCATCTGTCATTCCGAGGCTTGTTCAAAACATTTTAGATCAATTTGGCAATGTATTTGCAAAACCAAAAGGCCTTCTACCATGCTGAACACGTGAACATACAATCCATTTACAACCTAATACTATGACAATTAATGTGCATCCCTACCGATATCTCCATTTCCAAAAAATAGAAATCGAGAATTTGGTGCGAGAAATGTTAGCGGAAGAGATTCTTAGGCCGAGAAATAGTTCTTTCTCATCACCGGTTTTATTGGCTAAGAAAAAGGATGGCATGTGGTAATTTTGCTCAGATTACCAAGTCTTGAATGCAACCACGGTTAAGGATAAATCTCCAATTCCCACAGTTGATGAACTTCTGGATGAGTTACATGGAGCCCAATTCTTTTCCATGTTAGACCTCCGATCTGGATATCACCAAATCCGGATTCGAGAAGAGGATAATTATAAGATATCCATCCTCACACATAACGGGCATTACAATTTTCTTGTCATGCCTTTCGATCTTACAAATACCCCCGCCACATTCCAATCATTAATGAATGAAACATCTAGACCATTTCTTCGAAAACTCATCCTCATTTTCTTTGATGATATAATCATTTATAGTGCTACTTTAGAACAACACTTGGGTCATTTATATCAGGTTTTAATGGTATTACAAGAACATAAGTCCTATGCAAAACTCTCAAAGTGTGTCTTTGCTCAATCCCAAGTTGAATACTCATCACATCATCGACCGGCGTTTCTATGGACCCACAGAAAATTCAGGCCATATCGCAAACTTTTAAGTCTCTTCGTGGATTTTTGGGACTTTTGGGTTACCATCGAAAGTTTATTAAAGGTTATGCCACACTTGACGTATCTTTAGAGGATTTGCTGAAATTTAACAATTTTGGTTAGTCATATTTGCCTAGAAATCCTTTGAGTGTTTGAAGCAGGCCATTGTCTCTAGGCTAATCCTAGCCCTCCCGGATTTCTCCAACAGTTTGTTGTCAAAACTGATGCTTCCAAATTTGGTATTGGCGGCGCCTTATTACAAGGCAACAAGCCACTTGCTTTTTCCAGTCAATAGCTTTGCCCTCAAGCCCAATGTGCATTTACCTATCATCGTGAAATGCTAGCAATCACCGCAACTATTTCAAAATGGAGACAATACCTTTAGGCCGTCGTTTTGTAATACATACAGATCAATTCAGTTTGAAAGCCTTAGTCGACCAAACCATTCATACACCGGAACATCAAAAATGGCTCACAAAGTTGTTGGGGTTTGTTTAGACGAGGAACATAATGGGTTGAGACGAGGAGCACGCATAGGATCAAGGTAAAGGTACTTGGAGAAATATGTAGATTAATAAATATTATCTTGTGATGGTTATAGAATACTCCAAATGTGAAGTTTGTTAGGGATAGATTTATATAATTACAATTCTTGATTTATTTGAACATAACACATTTCCCATGTTGCTCGGTCTTTTTCCCTGTAACTATCTCCGTAATGGTTACAACCACGGCTTCATCTTGACGCGGGTAAAGTTAAATAAATAATGAAAATACAATTTAAAACTGAAAAAATGATACAAATATAAAAAAAATAAAAAAAATAGGACACTATTATGAAAAGCATCCCGCTAATAAAAATAAATAAAAGAAATTGAAATTGGGACGCATTTGGCAAACGCGTCCCGGACCATTTCCATTCATTTTCAAAATTTTGGGGCTGAAATAAAAAAAAAATGGGGGGTCGGGGCATTGTTGTCACCAACATCCTGAGGTCAAACTGCAAAAGAAAATAAAAAGTCATCCTAGGCCAATTTAAAAAAAAAATTGGGGGGCCCTAAATGGTATAAATTAATTAATTAGTAGAGAGGGGGAGGGGGAAGAAGAAGAGACTTGTTTGGTTTGCTAAACCTAAATGTCGGGAATCAGAAAATCCTTCGCCTTAGCAGTGAGCAAATTCCCGGCGAATGACAAGTATGGGTTGTTTGCAAGAAAATAGTATGTACCGTACCACTATTCCTATTCATTAATTTGTTGATGATTAATGTTCTTTTCTTGAAATCAATCAATGCTAATAAATAATTAGGGTTTTTCACTTGCTTAGTTTTTATTCCTGTCATCATTCATAGGTGTTTCGTTCTCGGTGTTTTCGTTCTCCTTGGGAGGGACTTTAATTTGCATATTCTTTGCTCTTGAATACTCTTTTTATTCTTTCTTTTTTAAATCTTTTATGTTAGTTTGTTTGTTTCTCGAAATTAGTGTTTTTTTAATTATTGTTTTAAGTGATTTGTATTAGTTCACAAACATCAAAACTGAGGCAGGGCATTGAGTGATTTTGGTTGAGAGTGAGCTAGATAGGTTATAATAAAGGGCGCGGATATACGCATCCCGTTTTCTTATTAGTTCACCCTATTAAAAAAACTTCTTATTAAAATGTCAGAATTACCCCAATAAAAAGCAGCACACGACGACATTAATATCAAAAATGGGACCCCATCGACACGCCGCGTTTGGGTCCCCTGCCCGTTGATCATCGGCGCCGGCCCGTCGGGCCTCGCCACGGTGGCTTGCTTGAAGGAAAAAGGCATACCATCTCTAGTCCTATAGGAGGTGGTGCCGGAGATCGAGGGGCTGGGGGAATTCGGTGGCGGCGTTGAGGTGGTGGTGCACACGAGTAACAGGGATGAGAGCAAGATAAGAAATGACAAAGGGCAAAATCTGCACAGCAATGTGACCGCCTATTAAAACCACAGCCAAACCATTGCACAACTTCGTAAATCTTGTGAAAATGCTCATCGTGACCTACTTTTAACAAGAGAGAGAGAGGGAGAATTTACAAAAATATAATTAAAAAAATCAAATTCAAATCTATTATTGCTCGAAATTATTTCAGATTGTAAATATCTGTATGTATATGTGAATATACAGAATTTGGGAATGAGTACTTACTCCTGGGAGCGGCGGAGAGCTCACTGTGGTTGAAATTTTGAAATATGGTATGAACTGCGAGGATTTTAAAGAGGATGGTGATGATTTGTTTATTGTAATTTTTTTTGTTGTTGTTCAATACTTATCTGAATTTGTTCTATGCATAAATTAGTACATAATCAGTATAGAAACTTAATTTTGAAGCAAGACTAAAATTCTGCAATGGAGACAATGGTTCAATTAATTACGCTGGCAGCTGGGATGTAGTTTCTATAAGAGAGTGTGTGTGGTTAGGTGCGGTGGCAGGGGTGGCAGGCAGCGGCGGCAGGTGGTGGTGGTGGATGATTGAAGATGATGAAGTATATTGTTGGGGTGTAAGATTTGAAGGGTAATTTGGGCATTTTTATGAATTTATTTTTTAATGGGGTAAACAAATAAAATTTTGGGGTGCATATATCCGTGCCCTATAATAAATTTGTTCCCATGCAGTTTAACCTCGAGAAGTTGGTGGAAATAGTGTCCCGACCCCTATATATAATCATTTTAGCTCTAGAATTACGAAAATGAATAGAAATTATGTCGGACGCCTTCCGGCATTGAGTAGGCGTCAGCCTCCATACATGGTCTTACGACTTTGTTTGCTAAATGCGTACCAATTATAAAAAAAAGTTATTTATTTTTATTAGGGGGAGATTTATATTTTATTTATATTTTATAATTGTATCATTTTTTTCAATTTTAAATTGTATTTGCATTATTTATTTAATTTTACCCAAATAAAATTATTAGCGGAAGATGTACGCAACAGTCTAATCAACCCTATATATTAATTCTGTTGACACCTTGCGTAGGTGTTAACTTGTGGTTCATCCTAATTACACGTGTCATATTCTGGTGTCTTGAAAATCCGGCGTGTCAACCTATGATAGTTTGTGTTAAATTACTTCCTTTTTGGGTTTTTTTGACTAGGTATAAATAAAGATTTTCTTCCATTTGTATCATCCTAAAATTTTCCAGGTTCCGCTTCCTCTCTTTCCCTTCTCTTTCTTACAGCCTCTCCATCTCTCTCTCTCTCTCTCGCCATTGAATCTGCACCTTGATGATTCGGCGACAGATGCTACACCTCGAACATCACTGTCGTCTGAAATTGCCACCGCGGTTTCCCCTGAAAGTTCCACCGCTGTGCAGCCTTGAATTTCTCTAATCGCCTCTGATTCGTTGTCAAGCAGGGTCTTAATTTAATTCAATTTTTATTTATTGGTATTTTTTGTAGATCTCAATTCATATATCTGTATTGTTTATATTTTTCGATCTAATTTTTGTTTCGATCTGCTTTGATTTATAATTGTATTATGTTTGGGATCTGATTTTTGGTTAAGTTATTTATCGTCTTTTTTTTTTTAAATTTAACCTGGAGTTTGTTAATATATGTTTGATCTCTTCCTAAAAACTAGGATTTCTCTTTTGATAATCCTCTCCCTCTCTCTCTCTCTGTCTATCGAGCAGCACCTCCTTTTTTTCTCAGCTTCATTATTTTGGATCCAGATTTGCTTAGGGTCTTGGTTTTGCGAATTTTAATCAATCTTACCATTTGAATTTTTTTTTAATTTTCCCCCCGAAAAATGAGGGTTTTGGGGGAGTCGTGGTGTTTCTGCAATGGCGGCGGCAAGTCGGAGAGCTTGAAGGCCGCCATTTTTTCCTGCAAGGCTCCGTCCATGGCCCGAACTAACGACGGCGGCACCGGATTCCTGATCCACTGGAATCTGCTCCTCACAACCCATGTTAATCTCCTACCGGTTGCTGTTGTTGAAGCTGCCGAGATCCGACTTCACAATGCACAATCCGCCACCCTTTTTCCTCACAGGTTTGTATTTTTGAATATGCTTGAGCTTATTTTTCTGTGTATATATACATATATGTTATTTTGGGCAAATGTAGATAGGTGATTGTATATTTAAGTGGTCAGTGGCTAAGTGTAGGAGCGGTTGAATAAACAAGCTTTAGTTTCAGTGAATTTTCTATTGGTTTTTGATTGATCTTGGATCTGATAGAGACCAGATTTCCTTTCTTTATTTGGAAAGTTGCTTGCTGGTCACTTGTGGTTCTAATTAGTACTATCAATTTGATAAATCATATTCTATCTGATTTTTTTTTTTTTTGCCTTAATAAAAATATAAATGCAAATATTGGTCATACCTTTGTCCAAAAGATCCTTCATGCTCTTCTTTCTCGGAGTCTGCGAGGACGATCTAGAAATCTTGGTGTTACTGACCTCTACATCAAATTATTTATCCTCACTCGAACAACATAAGCAAATAGCAGTTAATGTTAATCTTCATAATAACTAATTCACCAATACTTCATGATTCATCATTTCAACCAGGGAATGGTTGATCGTCTTTTTTTTTTTTTTTAAGTTTGACCTGGAGTTTGTTAATATATGTTTGATCTCTTCCTAAAAACTAGGATTTCTCTTTTGATAATCCTCTCCCTCTCTCTCTGTCTATCGAGCAGCACTTCCTTTTTTTTTCTTTCACAAATCAGATATCCCAACCGAGATTTATAACCCATCTTGCATCCCCACAATGATTATTCTCACTTCTATTTAAGTTGTAGTTGAATAAATTAATTATTCGATAAAAAATCTTTCTGTAATATTCTTTCATTCGATTTATATTTTTTGTTTGGTATACTCGAAGAACTGTGACGCCATGAATATTACTTTGTTGTATTCAGATGTCTTTTTTCAATAAATTCCATACTGATGTAGGATTCCAACTTTGAGAGATATTTAGTTTTGAGATCTAACAGATATATAAGTCATATAATCATATTAATGTTGGATTAGGTTAGTCATTTATCATCTTCCAACCATTAATCCTTATTATTAATATATTATTGGTCCGACTGATCCATTGGTTTTGTATTTCTCCATTTGATATTTTATTTCGAAGAAATAAAGCCCATCATTAAATTTTCTCTTATGTATGATCAAGATTGCATTTTATTTTCTTATGCTTTACAATTTCTGATGGTCTGATTAGATTATTCTTAATCATCACCCATTTAAGGTACATATGTTTTTTTTTTAAATAATTAAGATTGCATTTTTGATTTTTTTTTTCTTTTTTGTGATTTGAAGTTTGGAAGAGCAGGATCAAGTGGGATTTACATTATTGGATTTGGAAATGAATTATCGGTTTTTGAGGTATGGTTTGATTTTTTTTTTAGCTTTTGTCATTTTAATCTGAGTTCTTATTATTAAGTATCCAGTTTCGTTGTTGTCAAGCATGTGTGTGCAAGTTATTTCAGATTATAGTGTGTTATTTTGGTTGAAATGATGAATCATGAAGAATTGGTGAATTAGTTATTATGAAGATTAACATTAACTACTATTTGCTTATGTTGTTCGAGTGAGGATAAATAATTTGATGTAGAGGTCAGTAACACCAAGATTTCTAGACCGTCCTCGCAGACTCCGAGAAAGAAGAGCATGAAGGTTCTTTTGGGCAAAGGTATGACCAATATTTGCATTTATATTTTTATTAGGTTTCAATCCACATTTTTCTGAACCACTATGTCACTCAGATTGTTGAATCCTTTCTGTATGTTGGTTTTTTTGTATAGGCAATTATTCTTTTGCATTTTAATTGAGATGAAAGTGTACTTGATGTTTATAGATGAAGAGACTGCTTTTTATGCGCTGCAAACTTGGCTGATTTGTTATTGATGATGCCAATAGAAAATGAAGATGGTAAGTGATCTATATCTGCCTTTTCTTATTTTAAACAAATTGAAGTAATGTAATGTAATATATATTGGAGAGAATGAAAGAAAATGTAATGATAAAAGCTTTTTGCAGCTGAGGTTTTATTTCTTAATATTTAGTTTCTTCAATAATTTTCCTCTTCTAGATTACTATGGTTCTGTGCGTCTCTGTGTAATTTAATTTATGAAACTTAATGCTACTAGCATATTTCTTTGTTCCTTTTTTCTTTTTTCTCCGTTTTTGTTTTTCTGAATTTTTATTTTTGAAGTTTAATTAGTCTTTGAAGGTTTTTCTTCTCGATATATTTGCTGAAATGATTGTAATTAATTAGTATAAAAATACATATAATTTGTAATGATTGATGAAACTTGCGACTGAAAATAAGTGTTGGACTCACTTCTCGAATATGTGTTGAATTTTTTTTATTTTTTTTAATCAAAATTTATCTCTATAAATATGTGCCTCAACCTCACATTGATTTATGGTATGCACCAAGTCACGATAACTAGATACCCGGAGGCACTAAGTGTTGGTAATTTAATTTAATTATATTCTATTTTAAGTGATATAATGGGATTTATGCCCATAGTTTTATGATGTTATTATCTATTATTATTTCAAAAAGGACACGTTTTGCTTCATCGTAGACATAGTTTAATGACAAGTCCTTCAATATTTATTTATATTTATATTTATATAATGTGTGTGTGTGTGTGTTTATACGCATCATATTTTCCCCCTTTTAAATGTGTAATTTAATGTGTAGTAATTTACATCAAAACATTTAAGAAGTGTCTTTTATGTTAAATCTTTGTATGTATCTTATATTTGACAAATGTCCCTATTTGAGTAAAGACTTGATTTTAGATTCTGATTGAGAAATTTATGCTCTTGATTCTATAAAGACCAAAAAGTAAAAATCAACTAATAAGTATATTTTCAATTTATACATTCCAATTGATTCGGTAAGTCTTGATTTAAAAACATCTCACAAAATGCTAGAAATATTTGTTTCATAATTGAAAAACTAAAAAAAACTCCTACAAAAAGAGGCACAAATGAATAAAATAAGAACTAAACAAAACAAATAAGGAAAACAAAGAGTCATGTCTCATTTGTCTTTCTTAAGGTAATTTTCACTCACCGACTATTTTCAAAGACAACTAACGTAGTGTTCAAAAAAGTTATTTTTTACTAATATATAAATTAATTGATTTTCTCTCATTTTAGACATAAAAATGTCATGATTATCATATTTGTTAAGGTACACCCTCTTATAGACGTGTCCAGGCGGTTAGTGTTGCCTTGTGATAAGCCGATGGGAATGGACATTGGCGTCGTCATCGAGTGCGATACTCTTCCCCTTATCGGAACGACGGGAACGAGAAGAACCTCCACGGCTTGACATTTTTTTAGAAGTTAATATTAATACAAAAAAATAAGAAAGAGTAGTAGTGGCTAAAGTAGTAGGATTATAAATTTAGGATTATAACTATAAATTACGAAATATATTTGGAATTATAACACTAAACTTAATTAAGTTTAGTTTGGAATTAGGAAGGCTTGATGATAATAATTAAAGAATCTTGAAAATCACAAAATTTGCAAAGAGGGCAATGTAGAATAGAGAGATTATAGAAGATGAGAGATTGGTGTGAGAGAAATAAGTTGGGAATGAGGGGTATTTATAGGAATAGGAGTGAAAAAATCAAAAAAAAAAAAAAAAAAAAAGCGGATAAACCGCCGGTAACCGCCGGTTTTGGACCAAAACCGGCCGGTTTAGGGTCGAACCGGCGGTTTGGATCAACGGTCACTTGATCTCGACCGTTGATCATCAACGGTCACAAGATCAAAGACCGTTGATTTCAAACGGCTCGCCTGACGACTCAGTCGATCGACTGAGGGGAAGTCGATCGACTGAATTTTTTTTTTTTTTAAAACCGGCGGTTTGAACCGCCGGTTTACGGTTTGGGGTATGGAGAAACCGGAACCGGCCCGCCTTAACGGCGGTTGCGGTTGCGGTTCCGGTTTGACCGGTTGACCGCCGGTTCAAACCGGGCGGGGTTC
>BMAC01000476.1:285286-312044 GCA_014905375.1 Phtheirospermum japonicum
GAATGACTGTTGATTTGGACCACATTGGATCACTCCATATATATATATATATTTATATATATATATATATTATATATATATAAATTCTACTTTTTTAATAAAAATAATACTTTTACATAAAAACTCAATATTAATATTATTTTAATTTGTCATTCAAATTATAAGATTTCTGCACTTTACCCCCAAACTTTAAGATATTTTGCACTATACCCTCCAAACTATAAGATTCTTGCACTTTGCCCCACAGTTGCCCGTCGATGGAATCTAAAAAGGAATATTCTATCGGAAATAATTAGGGGTAATGTCGAAAATTATTGTACATTAGGGGGTAAAGTGGAACAAAAAATACTTTAGGGGTAATGTGTAAAAAACCGCATACATTGGAGGGCAAATTTTTTTTTCCAAGATATTCACTAAAAGTATCACAAAAAACTTATAATACAAAAAACTTAAATAAAACTTTATCCAAGGGTATCACAAAGTTACCCAAAAGTATCATATATTTTATTAAAAGTATCGCAACTATTTTACATATATTAGTTCAAAAAATAAAATTATAGTAAACATTTTATTTGTGGTCTTCGAGCCAAATTCTTTACTTGAAACTGCTTTATCTAAATTTGGGTGTTGTGTCGTTTGATATATGACAAAATAAGATAAAAGTATCGCAATACTATTTTTGTAAAGTATTATTGTTTGTGATACTTTTACTACAATTTTTGATACCTTTACTATAATGTGTAATATTTTCATTAACAAATATAGTATGAGATATTATTATATAAAATTATAATATTCTTATGAAAAATTACAATACTTTAAATGAAGTTATGATTCTTGTATTGCAATTCATAATATTTTTATAAATATATAATATATGATACTTTTAATTGAAATTGCGATACTTTTATTTGGAATTATGATACTTTTATATGATTTGTAATACATTTATACGTGGTAATAATATGCACACATTTTTTTGAGTTAAGCATTTTATACTTCTGTCATTTCAGATCAAATCACCATACATTTACGCATCTATAATACTTTAATCGTTTTTAATAGTTTAACTACCCATTATTTAAAAATATGATTGTAATGAAAACGAGATATATGTGATAATACTTTAACAATATTTTCAAATACTTTAATTATATTTTGTGATACTCTATATAGAAGTATCATATACAATATTTATATAGAAAGTTGTAATAATTTAAACTCAAATTATGATGTTTTTAACTATATTTATGATACTTTTATTGTAGTTTGTGATATATTTATATGAAAATATCATATCAAATTGTAATATTTTTTTATTAATTTGTAAAACTTTTTGCTAATGTTGTTATACTTTTAATACAATTTTGGCCAATTCCATTTTGTGTTCAAGGATTTCTAAAGTAGTTTATTGTCTTTGAACTTTCTTGAAAATGTCAACATATTTAACTAAACACACAGAAAATGGCTCAAAATGATTTAGTCTTACTATTCCACCAACTCAAAACTAATTATAAACAAAATTATTTAAAACACAAATCAAGCATTTATATCCCTTCTCGAATAGATAGTAGAAGACAAAAATACACTATTAACTAAGTCATCATTTATATTCTCATTTTGACATGTGATCTGAAAATACACCATAAATTTTGCAAAATGAATATGTGTGTTGAGAGAGATGTAAGCAATACATGAAAAATAGCTTCTAAAACAATTTATGGTGCAAAACGACCAACTAAAATCTTCCAATCATCCAGTTTTAGTAACAAACTCACGAAATGGACTGAACAAATGAACTTTTGAGTGTTGTGCTTTAACTTTTAAGTTCTCACTATTGATTTCCTTCAAATTCCAAAACAATCGGGGAAAAAAGAAAAGAAAAGAGAATCAAAATGCTTGTTAATTAGTCACCACACCTTCCCCACCCACATCACCAACAACATCAAATAATTACAACACCAAAATACAAAATTAACACACACGTCATGCATAATCACTTGCACTCACACATACACTCGCACCATCACCACATACACACATCAACAATGGTAGAAAATAGGGAGAGAAAGATTGACAGAAAAAAAAAACAAAAAAAACTCTACCCTTGCCATGCTAATTCCGGCAAATTTTTTTTTTTATAATATTGTAAATTTCGTCTATGAGAGTTGAACGGTAGTTGCCGATTTGAATTTGGTCCAATAAATCACCGTAGATCTCAGGTCAAAATTGATAAATTTGTGATTTTAACCTCAAATATACGATAATTGGAACATCCAGTCATGAATCTAATTTTGGATTTCGAACAAGAACACATAGACGATTGAAATGATATATATATATATATATATATATATATATATATATATATATATATATATATATATATATATATATATATAGGATTAGGTTCAAATGAGAATCATGTTCCTATATGTGAACCTAGGTCAATTATGGGTCTTAGATCTAATTAAATGGATGGATCAATTTTTTTGTGTATTTTCTTATTTAGTTAAAAGTATTAGGATTGTATAATAAAAGCACTAATAGTGTATATAATTGAAAATATTAATAAAACACTGTGATTGTATAATAAAAACACTGATGATATATAATAAGAGCACTGGTTCGCAAGTTTGTATATAATGACATGGTTCCATTTGAACCTGCACCTATATATATATATATATATATATAAATTTGCCGCCAATGGTAAACGGTAGACGGCGGCGGAAGGCGGTGGATGGTGGCATGGTGATTTAAGGAGATATAGGTGGGGAGAGGGTTGGTATTGTGTGAATGTTTAATCGTGATTTTTTTATTTATTTTGTTTTATAGTTAGTTTTATTTAGGGTGGGTGGTTGGGGCATGTTGGATGGACGTGTGGTATTACAAAAGATATGATAAGAAGTGATCTTATAACATAAGATTAGACCGGTCTCACACGGTTGTTGACCGCCCTTTGATTGATTTTTTTACCCGTTTTCACTGACCCATTAATCCATTAAAAAAGTGTTCTTATTGTGACGCCGACCTCTTGTGACTCAATTTATGAACCAAATATTTCTTTTGGAAAGTCTTTAGATTGGGAAATTAACTTAAATATGAACTAATTAATTAATGATAAATTAAAAAGTAGGTCACGGATCTGACTTTTTTAGACCCGTATAGGATTCGGATTTCGAGGACGCCCTCCTATAAATTGTTGCGTGTAGTCATCTCCTTCCCCACTTTGTGCCCACGGTGTCCACTGCCTCCCAATTTCTTCTATTATTAAAGTGTCTTTGTTGTTCGATCGGTGAGTTTCTGATCTTCATCCGGTATTTGGGTGTATTTTGGTGTTTTTGTTGTTGGAATGAAATTCGCCAATCTATATATGTATAGTGTTATCATCTTTCAACTGAAGCATGCATGGAACTTTGTTTGTATTTGGAACCCTAGTTTGATAGTTGAAATTAATTGTTTGTTGTTTTGAGATATTCGCTTTCCTTGACAATTTTGCTGCATATTATTTATTCTAGACCTGGAATTATGATAACAGTCCGTCGGTTCCTCTTCTTAGTTTGATGTACAATTTGATCATAGAAAAAAGTAGTTAGCTATTAATTTGTTGCAAATTATTATTAAGGACTACCAATTGTTGGTTGCTTGAAGTAAGATGACGCAATAATTTATGACTTATTTGTAGTGTGTTCACATCCTGATTTTTCTACTTTCCATATTGTTAGGCTTTTATTTCAAGTAAAAGTTGGAATTATGGAAAGTGATAAGGTAAACAACAACAACAACAACAACAGGGCATCAGATATTGCCTGTGGTGGTCTACGAAGACCTCCTCCACGTTTAGAGAGGTGACTTTTTCTCTATGGATTGCTGCTGCTGATTGTTCGTATTGTGTGTGGTTCCTTTACCTTCATCATATATATATAACACATTAAGTCATGTTATGTACTCTTATTATCTTTCATAATGTTTATGCAGGAGGAGATTTGAGAAACCCCCTAACCGCAATCGATGGACTATAGAAGAGGTCAATAGAGATTTACTTTATAGTTGTAAATTTTATCTGCCTGTAATAACAACCAATATATATACATCTTTTATTTACATTTGGAAACAATGATTTTAGAACTTGTTTGGTTTTATCATCATGTAATGTAGAAAAATGACAAAACTCTGATTCTAACAGGATGAGAAACTGAGAATGGCTGTTGAGAGTATCGCAGGAAGAAGAGGAAAATGGGGTAAAGTTACAGGAGGAAATTGGGGGAAAATAGGTAAGACAAACGAGCCTTTGTGTTGTGTTGTGTTGCTCATGAATAATTACAATAGCAAATACGGCATACATTATGAGAATTTAGAGTGGTTAAATTCATTTTATCTTAAGAAAATGTACTTTCACTTGTGTCTAAAAATTATTTGTCGTCAATTGTTCTTATCCATTATTATATATTAAGATATTTAGTTTATATGAGATTTGACTCTCCAATAAGTCCAATTCAAAATAACAAAATGGTAGCTTATTATCTACCTTGATGATTAGCTTAATCACATATTTCACTTTCTGTGGTGTATATATAGCGGAGTGTTTCGAGGGTCGATCTATTGTTCAGTGCCAAATTAGGTGGGCACATGTTGTTCATCCATATATTGTCAAAGGGCCATGGTCTAAAGAGGCGAGACAACTTTTCTTTTTTACTCTTGGATTTGATGTTTTTTATTTATTATTATTTTATTTATTAAATTTCTCTGTTAATGCATATGATATATAGGAGGATGAAAAGCTTATCAAATGGGTCTGCAGATATGGTAAGAAGTGGCGGGACATATGCAATACTTCCTATATTCCGGGCCGCAATAGATTTCACTGCGAAGACAGGTATTGTTGCATGAGCCCATTTATTCATGTTCCCAGAATTTCTTCAGTATTTCAGTTATTACAATTCTAGTTTCTTAGAATTGTTAATTCTGCATTTAACATTATTGGTTGGTTGATATGTTCATCAATTTCATGTTTTTTTTGCAGTATTATGCTCTGTGTAACAAATAATGTCTCACTCATTTTACAGGTGGTTTGCCCTCAACAAGAAATCGAGCATGGATTTAGTTCCACAGTTCGAGGGTATGTCTCTTGTGAGCTGTCCTCCTAGTCATCCTGATGAGGCACATCAAAATAGTGTTGTTTGAAGGGCTAATAAGTTTTGTGTCGAACTCTTTATGTGATAACTTTGAACCGAAGGGAAATGAACTACGGGCGGTTCTTTTCTTTATGCTATATAAATGCTTAGATGACAGCAAGTTCTTAATCTAAAGTGATTGTTAGGTTTTATATGTATATAAATGCTAGATGACAGCTTATTTTTACAAATGATGATTGAAATATAGAGTGAAGGCTAGATGCAAGAGCCTAAACTTCTAATCTAAAGTGATTGTTAAATTTTATAACCTCAATCTTCATTTGGAGATTTATTATACAATGGATTTTAAATCCTTGTTAGCTACCTTTTAGGATATTTATTATACAGTGGATTCATTTTAATCAAAATCCAAATCAAAATCCTCCCCAAACGGTTTAACTTTTGACGATTTGTGTTTAGTTGACTTGGGTCCAGGCTGGTCATCTTGAAAGTAGGCCGAAAATAGAATCAAACATACTTTGATATTTGGTTTTAGATTGATCGAGGAAAACTTATTATATATTAATTTTAATTAAAAAAACTACATACGATATAATTTTAATTAAAAAACTTTATTATGAAAATAACTAAATAAGTTTTATTGATAATATAATTTAAAATAATTTTATTTTTGGAGTTTCAATATTCTATGTAGGTAAAATATGAGTTATTAACAATAATTTAAGTATGTAACTAAATATTAGTAATGTATTCAGTCTAAATATAAAAATATTAAATTATATACTAATAATTATTAAACATTGATTAGACACCGGTACAATGCGACATGATTTGATAGTATGATATCTTTTGAGTATCTCAAAGTATGTAACTAATAATTATTAGCGAGTTTATTCTAAATATTAATATATAAAATGATTTAATAATAATAATTAATGAAATATATATTAGACACGGGTTTAGAATGTAACGCCTTTTGAGTTTTTGGAAGTATGTAACTAATATTTAATTAATTTTATTTAAAAATAAAATACAAAATTATTTAATATTTATAATATAATAAATAAATAGATTAGACATGTATATACAGGTTGGGAATAATTATTTTAATTTTTATTTTAGATTTAAAATTAAGTAATTATCACAAATACTTTTTATATTTATCTTTTGATAAGTTCGGTGTAATACACGGGTGTTAAACAAGTATATGTCAATGCAAAATCCTCCTAATATATGTGTCTGATTTGTATGTTTCGCTTAGATAATAAAAAATATTGGTGTTTCGTTTGCTTATGTCGTCCGAGCCTAATATGTACCTAATTTAATATTTCTCTTTTACTATATCTTGCCTAATTTAATATTTTCTTTTTATTATATTTAGCCTAACTTATAGTTTTCTTTTATTATGTTTTGTCTAATTCATTAATTTCTTTTTATACTACTAATAAAAAAATATAAATAAGTCATATATAATTAGTAGAAAAAAATCTAGATTAATTATTTTAATTAAAAGATAAATTAAATATGAAATAATTTTAATTACAAAAAAACTATATATGAAAATAATTAATAAATTGTATTTATAATAAAAGTTGAAATAATTTAATTTTGAAATTTTAAATATTTTGTATGGGTAAATGATGATATATTTGTAATAATTGGAGTATGTAACTAAATATTAGTAATTAACTAAATCTAAATATAAGAAAATAAAATTATATAATAATTAATTAATATTTATTAGACAATGACACAATGCGAGAAGGCTTGAGAGTATGTCATCTTTTGTATTTTTCAAAGTATGTAACTATAATTACTATCAAAATAGTTTAAACATAAAAATATAAAATGAGTTAATAATAATTAATTAATATACATTAGAGACGGGTTGAAAATGTGACATCTTTTGAATTTTTATAAGTATGCAAATATAATTATTAATGAATTTAACTTGAATATTAAAATATAATATTAATCAATAATTATAATAATTAATAAATTGAACAGAGCACGGGTTGAGATACACATCCTTTCAATTTTTTATTTAAATTATAAATTTATAATTTTCACAAATATTTTTTATATTCTTTTTTATAAATCCCGTGTAATACACGGGTGTTAAACTAGTTATATATTAATACAAAACTTGCATAATTCATGTATTTGCTTCGTATATTTTACTTAGCAAATAAATTTTTTTAGTGTTTCGGTTGCTTATATGTCATCCGAGTCTAATATATATAATTTAATATCTTTTATTGTATCTTGCCTAAGTTAATATTTTTTTTTTATTTGACCTAATTAATGATTCATTTTATTATACTTTACCTAATTTAATATTTTTCTTATTTTCCTAATATAGAAATATAAATAAGTAATATATAATTAGTAGAATAAACCTAAATTAGTTATTTTAATTAAAAGAAAAATTACTTTTGAAATAATATTAATTAAAAAAATAATTATGAAAATAATTAAATAAATTGTATTTATAATAAAATTGAAATAGTTTTGATTTTTTGGAACTTATATATTCTATATAGGTATATTATGACTTATTTGCAATAATCTAAGTTTATGACTATATTATTAATGAATTAAATCTAAACATAAACATATAAAATCATATAATAATAATAACTAATAAATATTTATTAGACAATGACATAATGCGACAAGGCTTGAGAGTATGATATCTTTTGAAATTTTCAAAACGTAATCATGAATAAATAAGTTGTATTTATAAAAATTGAATTAATTTATTCTTGGAATTTTAAATATTCTATACAGTTACATTAAGATTTATTTGCAATGATCTGAGTATATAACTAGATATTAGCAATGAATTCAGTTTAAATATAAAAATATAAAATTATATAATAATAATTTATTTAATATTATATAATAATATTTTTAATTACCTCTTGGATTCAATTTATAGTATCAATAATATAAAAATATAAGATTATATAATAATAATTTATATAATATTATATAATAATATTTTAAATTGAATTCAATTTAAAATATAATTATATAATAATTTATATAATATTATATAACAATATTTTATTTTAAATCATCAATATAATTTAAAATATTATTATATAAATTATTATTATTATATAATATACGTTCGAGATACATATTCGAACACCTCTCTGTTTTCAGGTGGACCCAACAGAGAGGTGTTCGAAATATATATTCGAACAGGATGCACTTGTTCGAATTTTGTTAGCGAACAAATTGAATATGTTCGGTTTTTATATTCGAACGTCTTGTGTTCGAGAGTTGTTGTCGAACGTGTGTAATAGGTTCGAGATATATATTCGAACACCTCTCTGTTTTCGATTTCTATATCCGAAATACATATTGTGTTCGACATCTTTTTCGAATACCTATCTGTCGGGTTTGGCATTATGAAATTTTTTGAATATCGTAATATACGTTCAACATACTACTAATCATAATATAAGTTCGAAACATAGTTAAATGAACTTATAAAACAGAAACCACAAATTACATAGTGCCACGTTTAATAAAAATAATCCAAATGAACATAATAAGTTTAATTAACTCCCACAAGGTCATTGTATAACCTACGTTGTTGCATGCACACCACTTCCCATCCATTCGCACAATCCTCACGTCGTTCATACCACTTAAAAGGTACCATAGGTAGTGGATGTTCCGTCCGTAAGTTCACCTATTAACAACAACAAAAAAAATTGATTACTATGCTGTCAGTACATCGCATATATATTAAAACACAAGTAACCTACCGCAATAAAGTGCGTTTCACCAGCGACTAATGCGATGCATATGCATTTAGGGTTAACGAAAACTGGAACCGATGATGTAAAAGTCAAGTATGTGTTACAAGCTTTTAGGGATAATACCACCAATATGACATTGTACGCAGATACAATAAGGTAAGCCACCTCTGGTATTAACAACCAATGTTTCATGGGTGCAGGTGTATCATAGTAGTTCAGTGCGCACAAGACATCATCAACAGCTCCGCGTGCGATGAATACATTAGTGTACATATCACGATGTTTTTGCAATTCATTACTAAGGTCTCGCCGCACTTTGCCCCATGAATCCTCGCCGAAACCCATTAAATGAGCTATTGCACGGAAGCCGCAATGACCATCCCCTAGTACATTCTTTGTTTCAAGGACGTAATCACGAAATAGGGTAGGAAGTTCATCCGTAAAACATCCATATGCAGCTGATCTCGTTTTTTTCCGAATAACCGGTTGCTTTTGTTTTGGAGCAGAAATGAACATCGATTTCGTAGGAATGACCCCATTCAAGTCAATACTTTGTTCCATTGGAGAACAATTATCATGAAATGACTCTACGTACTCAAATTTACTCAGGTCACGTTTTGTTGAATTCACATTCTTTGCACGTTTGCCCTTTGGCCTTCCACGAGGTCGTACAGGGACCTCAGGCGGAATCAAAGATGTTGTGTCAGGTTTCAAAATTTCTCTCAATCTTTTCAACATTATTAGCTGCTCAGACTGATTAACCAAATTAAACTTGTTCAAGTAGTCCGCAATGCTATCTTTCACCCGATTTTGAATATCTTTTCAAACGGTCGCATCATCCCATTGAGTTGATTCCATGTCTAATTTTTTTCCAAAACTTATCCACACTATCTAGTGTGGCATCCCCAACCTCTTGAATTCACTAATCTCGTGTGCACAAGGCAAACCACACGTCTTTCTTAGCAAACAACCGCAAAGCAATGAGTCGATGCCAATGTCATTTATAACCTTCATTTCATTTACGATTTTATCCAATGCCGCAATAGAAATCTCACCACGTAGCATCTTAAAAATAGTCGGTTGATAACGATGTTGGACTACATGAATACTCTTCTCAAACGAAGTCTTAATTGCAATGTGTGAAATCTCGAGAAGAGAATGTATTTTCGTCCAACATGTCTCAAAAGTTCCCATACTCGATCCCAAATATCTTTTCAACTTGGCATGCGCACTTTCTGCCCTAAAAAGGACATTAGAATAAGCTTTCAAAATAAAAATAAATAAATAGTCGCAAATATTTAAAAATTAAACATAAAATATTTTCATGTACCTATTAGTTGTCGTATTATTGAAATGCATAATTATTTGTCCATGGAGAGATAAAGAGATCTTTGTAGGGATTCACCCACTGACTAATACAATATTGTACGGCTAATGGATGATCGGAATAGTCAGCCGCAAATCTCTTGAGTTGTTCATTGAAATCAACTTCGTTATCAGCAAGCATCACTTTATTCCATGAACTATTAAAAGATTCAAACTCTTCTTTTGTGCGAAACATCTTCTTACAATTTGCCAGCACATTTTTACCAATGTGCCAACGACATAAAACTTATCTCGCATTTGGAAAAGTAGCCGACACCGCATTAATTAATGCGTTTTCCTTATCAGTGACAATAACTGTGGGCAAACACATGAGATTCGTCAGCAATTTTAGGATTGAGTATGCCCACATATAATTTTCCTCACGCTCACGCTCCATGTAAGCGCAAGCAACCATAAACGTCATATCCGTCGACGTCACTCCAGCTATCTCCAATAAAAATATTTTATAACGATTCATCTTGTATGTACAATCCATCATCAAGACAGTGGGAAATGCACGAAGTAAATCAACCGAAGTTGGTGAGCGAAAAAAATATCTTTAACTTGGTCAGGCGTACTACAACGATTCACGTGAAAAAAATAATGACTCTCCTCCAATTTGGACATGAGAAATTGCAGTTGTGATCTGCCTGAATGCTCCACAGCTCTGTGCTTTGCTTGAGCATTGTAAATAGTTCTCATTGTTGACATATTTTCAGGATGTCTAACTTTCAATTCGTGCAATATATCTTTTGGTCGACTGTTGCTTCTTGTCATATCAACAACAAATGCATTTTCAGTAGGAGTTAAGTGACCGGCATAGGAATGACCTTCAAAGTGTTTAGTAAGAGGATGATTATGCATGCCACGTGTTATTTGTAATGACCACTTCTCCTCACCTCCGACAAACATTTGAGAGCCGTTTAAAAGGAATGGACATCCGCACTTCTTTGTCCCAGTTTGCCTCTTCTTTGATTTTTTTTCCTTCCGTCTCCATCTCCAACTCGTCAGGTAGTGAAGTTTGTCCAAGCATGCCACGATATTTTCCACTTCGCTCGCATGCTAAAACAATTCGAGCTCGCCTCCCACACTCTCCACTGTCTGATCTTTTAACTGCTATCGCCATACGATTTTCAGTTCCTTTTGAACGAACCCAATTTACTAATTCATCTATAGATTCAAAACAACTCGTTGTGTTGAATAAATATGAGTAGTTTGCAATTACTTCGCTCCTAATTGGACTAGCATTACTATTCTTGCCACTGTCTTCGATTCCGCAACAAAAAGGGTTCAAAAATAATTATATAATAAACATATTATGGTCGAAAGAAAGTATCGAGTTACAGAGACATGTTCGAATAATATTTTCGAACATTATGTACATGTTCGAAATTTATGTCCGAACATTATATACATGTTCGAAAATTATGTTCGAACATGTATAAGATGTTCGGCCATAAATTTCGAACATACGTCAATTGTTCTTGAAAAGCAGATCGAACATAGTCACGATTTTCAACCCAGAAAAAAAATTAATATACCAAAAAAAAAAGATGTCAACAACACTCACATTAGTCATCTTGTTCGTATCAATATCCTCTATTCTTACAGGTTGTAACGTGGAGTTTCTGTTAAGTATTGAGAAAGGTTTTTGGTGAAGCGGAGGTACGTAGGTTTTATCATACGTAGGTGTGTGTGTGTGTGTGTGTGTGTGTGTGTATATATAAATTTTATTTTCCATTTTAATTAATATTGTAAGAAAAGTTATTTTTGTCTTTTTAATTAAGGTTAATTTTGTCTAAAATATATTGGGGTGAACTTATAAATTCTTGGGGTGCGTATATCCGCGCCCAAATACTTATTAGACAACGACACAATGCGACAAGATTTGAGAGTATGACATCTTTTGAATTTCTCAAAATATGCAACTAATAATTATTAACGAAAGTTATTTAAATATTAAAATATAAAGTGAGTTAATAATAATAATTATTGTTATTATTATTAACTCACTTTATATAATAATTATTATTATTATTATTAACTCACTTTATTATTATTATTATTATTATTATTATTATTAACTCACTTTATATTATTATTATTATTATCAAGACATGGGTTGAAAATGAGATGTATTTTTAAAATTTTCTAAATATGTAGGTAAAATTATTAATGAGTTTAATCTAAATATTAAAAATATAAACTTATTTAATAATTATAATAATTAATAAATAGATTAGACATATATAAAATACACAAGTCGAGAACACATCATTTAAATCCCGTGTAATGTGCACTAGTTTCATTAATATATAACAAAGCAAGCTTCAACAGATATATTTCTTGTTTGATACGAACTCAACTTGTTTAGTAGAAACGAGAAAAGTATAAACATATTCAGCTCAAGTCAAACGCAAAATTTGAAGCTTAATTGAAATTCAAACAATTCTATGATTGGCACACATTGCTGCAACGTTATTTTTAATCCCCAAAACAAGAGTTACTATTGTTGAGGTCGTACAAATACATTCCCAAAATTTATAAGAAACGGTAGATTTAACTACGAGACCAGATTTTTTAAAAAAAGAAAAAGAAAAAGAGATGTAAAACAATAATTCAGCTCCTCGTTGTGTGGCTTGACAAAGTAGGACGAGTTCGTCAAACTAGGTCTAGCGAGTCGCACAGAGCTCGCCCAATGCAATTTACCTGATTCAAGTCTCAGAATTTCCTAATGCGAACCCCAAATGTTGTGCTTCCGGTTTCTCCGTTATGTTAATAGTTAAATAAAAAAAAATCAAAAAGAAAAGAAAAGGAAAAAAGAATCACTAGATCAGAACAGGATAGTTAAGGATGCATTCAAAAGCAGCAACTACATAATATTATATTTTATTTACAAGCTTCCCCAACATACACAAACAACCAAAAATGTCCGGTGTTCCCAAAAATTGTAGAATAGAGAAAAGATGGTCTCACTCATCGAGTGAAACAGGTATCGCCGTTGGCAACGTGCGAAAATGCCGATTATGCAGAGCATTAATTGAAGGATATGCGTAAAATCTCTATGAAAGCTTCTGTTGGGAATTAATTACTCCTCATCAGCGTTTTCATTGACGCTCACATCACCTTCCATTTCCTTTACTTTCTCCAGCTGCCTCAAGAGATCCAACCTTTCAGGTCCATATGTCGAAGGTATCTGCCACAAAACAAATTAACTCGTCTCGGGTTGTGTTTCAAAATGGAGAGAGAAAATTTACAACACTAAAGAGGGTTCACAATGACACAAACCAATGATGGCACATAGCGTTGAATTGCAGCCAACATAGCAGCGTGACCAACTGCAGTAACCTGAAACATATATACATATACATGCATAATCTCAGACTTCACAAATTCTCTGAATCACAGTGTTAGCAGTAACTTTTAAGAAAAGAAAAAAGTGATTCTCTGTTTTCGGCTAGAAAAAACGTAGTTTTTAGTGTTTTTAGGGGAGTGTTTGCAAACTCTTTAAAAAAGTGCTTTGGGGTTTTTAGCTGGAAAAAGCATTGTGTGGTGTTTGCAAACACCAACTTTTGCTTTAGCTTCTACTTCATTTCAGAAAAATCTGAGAGTTAGGGGTGTGGTGCTTTTGATTCTGGAAAAGTGTTTTTATAAGTTATTAATTAAAAATTAATTTTTATTTTACATTTCTATCCTCATTTCTTTGACCATTATTAATTTAAAAAAAAGGTTAAGTTAGTAATTTTATTCAAAAGCTTATTTTAAAATACTTTTTTCCCGAATACTCCAACTTTTGCTTCTATATTTTTAGCTTATATTTGAAACACTCCCTGCCTGTGATTTTCAACTAATGTTTCTCCAACAATAAAGCACTTCTAAAAAAAGCACAGGTTTGTACACTCCCTAAATGTCAACTTGTGCTCTTCTGACTCTGCATAATTTAATGCGAATCCAAAAGCCGAGAGTGTTCAAGATTTTTGATTCTACTTTGACTTCGACAAAAGCAGAAGCATTTTCAGAATTTATTTACCAGACACTCACAATTAATTAATTCAACTTTAAGCTTCTATACCTCGGCTACTTTTAGCGAGTATGATAAATCACTTCTTCTAAAAGCAAAAGTGTATGCAAACACGACCGACTTAAACTCTTCAAATTTTGCTACCATTAAAGACAAAGAGACAAGTGCAAGGACTTGATTCAAAATAACATCCTCGGTGCTTACCGGAAGGAGCATGAGAAAGCCAATAGGGAATACTGAAGCCAAATCGGTCAATGTTCTTCGGAGAGCCTGTTTTTCTTTTTCCGTTAATTCATCACCAATAAGCACCCTCCTAAGGAGTCCCAAAGCAGCAGCAGTATCAATGGCTAGAAGCTGAGTGCCTTGCAAAACATCCTGTGCACAAACGTAAAACAATTTCGAAAAATCCCAAAGTAAAACCAGAACTGATAGACATTTGCTAGATTTCTTGCCTTTGGACATTGAAATGTGAATTAGTTTTTACAAACATGTGCTATATTAACTCAATGACATTTAATTTACAGATTTGGAGAGTAAATAAGATCTTATACGTCCGCCACATTGAGGGAAAACACAAGTTAAGTTCAAACGCATGACAAAAGAATAACTAAAGTTTTTAAAAAAGGAAAAAAGAATGAATAGATCATAATAAATAAGGTAAAATTTGGCCTTTAAATCGGTCGAAAGTAGGAAATTGGATTTGACCTAAAGCTCAAGGAGGTACATAGATTATCCGCTATTTGACTTTGGACAGCAGTTTTTATATTGTACACCCGTAATTAATAATATAAGAAACCATTATCTAAGTTGCAGTCCTCAAATATAAAGATACCAAAACAACTATAATGTAGTCATGCCATTGCACCACTCAAATCTTTCATCCGATTCAATATTAATCTTCCTATAGAAAATGATATGTTGGCAACTTCTTTGCCACATCATGATATTTTCTAATGTGTTTCCAAGCATTAATAATAATCAATGGAGGACTATTGTCAGGAGACCAACGAACATGCCACTTGAGCTCATAACCGCAACAATTAAACAGGCAACAAAATGCATATCAAATTAAAACTGTCAAATATAAAGGGATAAGATATTCATACAGTACTTGTCTCCTTCAGTTTATCCAGTGATTTCTCAATGATACTATCTTTTTTCTGAATCGGAACCAAACTGGAACCTTTAGCATCACTATTCTGTGTTGATGCGCCATCTTTCACTAGAACGTCCTCCTGCGTGAAAACATTTTATCAATTTGAAAAAAAGAAAAAAGAAAAAAAAGTAACGAAACAGCCTTGAGAATGAGAGTAAAAATATTCAACAACAAACGTGAAATAAACTAATTTTGTAACATAAAATTAAGTGAATAAGTTTATAGCACACCTCGGCTATATCAAACACTTACTCGGTTTAGGCCACATACGCAAGAAGGAAAATACTGAACAAATAGAATATTAGAGGTTCACCGAACCATTTCAATCCGATGACTTGAAAATCAAAAGAAAGAATCCCTTCTTCGTTCTTCTCAAGTACATGAATCAAATTTTATTATAAATGGATTGAAAGAGACTGCAAACCCACTTGAATAGCCGGCAATGAACAAAAGAAGTAAGAGATGTGGCATCGTTTTTTTTTTCAGACTGCTTAATATAGACCTTAAGTTAGAATTGAGTAAAGATTCAAACATTGTATCGACTATGAGAACTTCTTATCCAGTTTCAWGATTTCGCTCTTTAWCTTTCCTTTGGGCCCATKTAATCTAATGAACTAACAAACTCTMAGAGATCATRTTCCAGCTYATTAGCTCTCTTCACCTCCACCCCCTGTTTTCTTCATCAAAATCCCCCTCAATATCTTAAACGTCCTTCCATAAGACTATAACTGATATTCTATCACTGTCTCGGTAATTCCAGCTTCCAAAATAGAAAACAAAAACCTAATCCAGGCAATACTGCTTCTAAGAATCAGATGAATCAATAAATTAGAACTAATAAGGAGAACCGACTTAGAAAGTTCGAGGCCTGATGAAAACCCATCTCAGGTCACATTATCGTAAGGTTACTCCTTTTGCTCATTCCCCCTGTAAGAAGATCAATGCAGCATGCAGCGAAGCAGAAGTTTCATTAAAATGTAAACTAAATCCAGTCGCAATAGAATCAAAATGTATCTAACAGCATCCATTGTTCTCCATGCAAGCAAACCCATCTTCATAACCACACTTCAACAACAAACCAATTTCAATAAAGACAGAGCACTGACTGTAAGATTCAGTTGCACCAAAAGTAGGATGGGATAATTACAGCAAGTTCGAGCCTTCCTCTTCTGCTTTACCCAATCTTACTAATCATAATGAAGGCCGACTACTCCAAGGGCACTCATCCATAAACCGGTTACTGGTACAAATAACATAAAGAAATGTAACCAACGTTTATTGGAAAAAGCAACCCCAAAGATTTGGGACCAAAAACGGTTAGCGGTGACCATGGAATAAGTTTCTTCAGCTTGGGTTGGGTTAAAAGYACGGAATGTATTTGCACCATCACCATCTTCAAATAAAGTATTTTCTACGGTAGCACCATGAATAGCGCATAGCAAAGCAGCCCCCAATACACCGGCAACTCCCATCATATGAAATGGGTTTAGTGTCCAGTATTAATACTGTGAATTGTGAAAGGCTATGTAAAAAATTATAAAATATTCAGAAGTAAGAACATTATGAGAGAGGACCTCTTACTAGGCATAAAAATAGTTGATAATACTCAAATATGGTCACAAAAATGTTGTAATGTACCTCGTCATATTCATACCGGTCAGCACTTTTTTGAACTCGCTTCTCAAGTTCCATTAGCTCACTCCTTAAAAGTTCAAATCTCTGAATTTCATCTGATTCTGAGTCAGCTACTTCGTTATTTGCAGTTTCTTGTTCAAAGATCTCATTCTGCCAAAAGTAGAAAAGAAATAGGGTATATTTGATTTCTTAATCAACCCAGATATAAGATCTATCAGAACGACAAAATACATAACAAAACACGATGACGCTAAAAAAATCTAAGCTAATGTGCTGGTTGTGTATTCTTCACAATGACCGTAGTACACAGAAACAAATGAAGTTCATACTTTCAACAAAGAAAGTAGAAATTATGTCATTCTGAGTTTGACAGAATAAGATGCAAAAGAAATATGCGATATAGAGGTTAAGTTCTTTGAGGCTACTAATGCAATCAGTAAACAAAAACATCCATGGGAAACACCAGAAGCATTCTTGTATAGATGCTAAAGGCTAGACCAACTCAAGAGATACTGGATGCATGATCGAGGAAAATCATGGGTGTAGTCATCTACGTCAGGCACTGTACATAGTGCCTCAGTAATTGACACATGTGATACGTTGGATAATGTGATCTGAAGCACCCAGCAATTTAACAACAATCTTGAGGAAGTCTAAACTCAAACTTAAATAGGCCATTTTGAAGAAAAGAAAAGGGCAGCATGCGAGCAAGTAAGTTTAAACGTAATTGAGAAATGTCTAATCAATAAAAACATACGCTATCATTTGCAGCTGAAGAGCTCAAGACAGATGGTTTATTTGGTCGGGGTATGAAGAAACTCCATAATCCACCAGAACTGCCAACCCAAAAAAAAACACTACTCAGCAAAGAAAATAATCTAAATAATAAAAATAGATGAAGATTGAACCCAACGTAATAGCATCACTTTATCTTTAATTATTTTCACCTGCTCCTCCTATCGGTTTCCGTGTCAGGACTTTTACTACCTTTTCCTCTGGAATTCCGTTGCTGCTCGCCAACTGGAGATCTAAGGCCACTGACATCTCCCTGGTAGATTACAGAAGACAAAAAAGAATTAGAAAGCCAATTTAGGGACACAGATCTCTACTGACTACAGTAGATAATAGAACACAACATAATTACATCTCATACATACCTACCACAAGTTTGTAACAATCAAATTGAAATTGTAAGCCAAGAGTTCATCATAATTGCAATGATAATTTAAATGATAGAAAATAAGATATGATGAGATGGCCTTTCACTTGGAATATGCAACAAGATGAAAAAAAAACAGTGAATCAATTTAATAAAAAGCACCAAAAACGAGCAAACAAGTTCAGGAGTAGTTTTTTACTTTAAAAAAAAAAAGTTTCATTATGAAAGTAAGAGAGATAACAAGAGGACATAAACCAAAAAACACATGAATAAGGTACAAAAATACTGCATGTCAATCTCTCGGAAAAGGTAAACCCGAAATAGACCCCATGACTTGCACCAATTGAGGATATTGCGTGAAACTCAGCTATTACTCAAATAATTGTCCGGATGATATGTATATTCATGTCTATTATGCCAAGTCCTACCAAAACAACCGACTGCCACTATATGTTATTTCTTGCAAACCACAAGAGATTTCAAAGTGGTACTTTCTTGAGCCACATCTTTTAATAATTCAAAAGTCTCAGATGATCACTAATTAAACTTTATTTTCATTTTGTAGTTCATAAAACTTTTTCCTTGGATTTGGTCTCATTTAGATGTAATAGTTCACTGTTATACAACTTCCCAGTTTTTGGTTTAAATTGTGTGTTGATCCCAAAGATGTGTCCTAAATAATCCTATAAAAAAGAGAGTATTGAAAAAAAAAGTTTGATTTTAGATAGTTTTAGCTTTAACAAGAGAGAATCCCAGGAAAGGAGAACAATTTACGCTGTGGTACTCACAAAGAAAACAGAAAGCGGCCAAAGTTAACACATAACACATAGCCACGATGAAGATCAATTAGAGCTGCCAATTTCAGCTAAATTTTAGAGGTGAAGCCATTGATTCAGGAGAATTTCAGCATATACCTGCTGAAGAGACGCTGCCTTAGCTCTGAAAGATGCTTCAAGAAATTCAGTCTCTTTCTTCAGTCTTCGTATCCTTTCAAGATCTGAACAAGCAGCTTTCAAATGCTCCTTTCCAGAACTAGAGCTTGATACATGCAGCTCCTGAAGCAGTTCTTCAAGCCGTAAAAGAGCTCCCTCAACATTCTCGAGTGCCTAACAGAAATTCAAGAATACAGTTCATCATTCCAACAATCTTTCTTGAAGTTCTGGCACAAATTACGTGGACTGGTTCAAGTTTTATTAATCGATTTCCTCCATAAAGTTACTAATCCAAATTATATGATACAAGTATCAGCTACAATCCATAGTTAAGAGAACTAAAAAACAACTCAACTTTGCAATTAATGAACCAAACTATATTCAACTCTAGACTATGGAAATTCACAATCAGCAAGAGAATTTCGAGTAATTCATGTATACAAGAGTTTCATTCTTGAATTCAATTCTGACCCGAAGGAAACAGTGAATTCAATGCCCAGTGCATGCAAGAATGTAAAGCATAAATCAACTACAGTTAGCTTCACTCAATTGAGTTTGCAAAATACCTTATCAAACGATTGTGCCTCTTTATCAACTGGTGAGTGATTCCTGTCAACAAATGGCAATAACTCCAATAAAAATCACAAAGTTACAGTCTGCAATCTTCTGATTCATCGAACATAACATTTTTTTGAGACAAAAATACAAAACTGATCAGTGGAATGCTATTCAATCATATTATTCAGAATCAGATTGTGTGAGTAATACATGTCGACTTTGTCATATCCATTTTTTTCTAACAACTCACCATTAAATATATTAATAATTCATGACCATCAATGCTTCAAGTGAGTATTTGAACAGACAATTAGAGAATTAAACCACAGATTCTCTACAATGTTTTGACTGCACTAGCATGCAGACGCACAAAAAGAGAAAGAGACAATGCAGGGAAAAGACAGGTCTGGTTTTCCACCCTTCCAACTTACTTTTGGATTCCCAGCTCTTCCATGCATGCTTTCAATTTGTTGTGCCTGAAATAAGCGAGGAAAAAAATAGCACTGTCCCCATTACTTCAAATTTTGTACATTGACTAATTGAATATTTATTAAGTTAACTTTGGAAGTTCTAAAAGTTGATACCCTTTGGAAAGAAACCTAGCTGCTTTAACATTAGATGGACTCTGAAGCCATTTGCTGTACTTAATAAAGCTCTCGATCCAGTGAGAGCAAACATCTAACACCAGGGGAATAGCTTCAGCATTGGGGGGACTTTCTTGATCTTTGTGTCCAATTGTGCGTTTTGAGATACTGCTGCTTCCTGGATAAAAAGGAAGCCAATCCAGCTCTTCACACACAACCTGTTACATCAACAGATCTTTAGTTTCCTCTTCAAAAGTAGATTTTGTTGATGATTTATTTTCCACGCTGACCTCCACATACAGTTGATAAGAACTTATTGCTGACAGCTGAGGATAATAAAGCACACTGCCTCCAATTAGATACCTGCTTAAGGAAGACGGTAAGGTGCAGAAGAAAATATGAAGTAAACAAAGAAAAGAAATGCATCTCTAACTTAAAAGTTGAACCGTATAAATCCTTCAATAGGCTCATCCATTGTTTCGAAGCCATTAGCGAATAGATAAGACTGCGTACATCTCCCCAAGGCAATGAAGAACCCAAATATGGCCAAGTCCCTCTCCAAAACCTTCATTGCAATAGGAGGAGAAATCAGGACTTGAGCAACAAGGGCAAGAACGAAATTCAAGAGCTTTTTGGTCACATATTTTGCACATAAAGTGGAAAGCTAAAGAAGAGTCCAATAAGAACTTATAACCATCATATTATGGGACTGAGGGAGTATTTGTTTATGCCTTCGCATGTTTCCAAAAAAATCAGTCATCTAAATCAACTATGAGAACATGTCCAAATACAAAATAAACTTCATATAGACTAACCTCAATACTTTCGCTGGTAGTGAGTCTGGACCATATTCTCTCCCGATCGATAGCTCGCAGCAGCTGCTTTTGTACTAGACCCACCCAAAACATAATTTCCTCAGAACCCAACTCATTTTTCACTCTACATGCAGCTGCCCGAGGACCAAAATGGACAAGAAATTCTCTACGCATGCCAATTTCCTTCATTGAATTGTAAGCTTGCCCAACAGGAACAAACTCAACCAGCATATCCATCAATCTACCAGTTATGTCAGGAACAATGGAAAAGAATTGAGCACAAGAAACTTTTGTAGGGCCAAGTTTCATAATCGCTGCAATGCAACTAAGAGCAAGCAAGAGAAGGGATATGTCACTTGAATTGCCTGAAACTGCGGACAAGCCTTTTCTGTACCTGTAAAAATAAACAAAACCGGGACTCTAGCATTAATCTCAGTGTCTCACAGATGAATATTGCATGTGTTAACGAATATAAACATATAGAATAGCACATAAAAGTATAGTTGCTACTTACACTTCGTTAGCTTGGGCAAAACGCTGCTCCTTGTCAAAATAATTGACAAAGCTTGTCACCACAGCTGGAATTTGCTCAGACCAAAACCAGTCGTAAGCTTCAGGTTGTTTAGCTAACAGCTTATCATTGATTACACTCTCCAAAGGAGCAGATTGACGTGATAGGCTACATTAATGCAATAATAGAAGAGTTATATCTCTTCATATATATCAGAATTGCAAACTGAAAAATCACACAGACACAGCACATAGCAGAGAAAATCAGATCTATCAGGCCGAAATCACACAAAGGACAGCTTTAGAAAGAAATAAGAAACCAGAGTCTTGGTATCTTCGTGTATGCAACTTCAGAAATAAATTGTGTAATAAGAGAGAACAGACCACTATTTTTTCAAATAAAGGACAAAATACACAAGACAATGAAAACATGAGAACCCAAAAGAGAGGGCAAAAAGCCAAAATTCCAACAAGAGTTCCACCCTTTTCCAAGATTTCATATCATACAATTGTCATAGACAAGTCAGCAGCCACACAATCTACAATTGGATAATTACCTCCTCTGCACAAAAACGTTGATATCTCTATCTCTTCCATCTCCTCGAGATGAAATCTCACTTGCTGCTAGTAGAAGAGAGTACACAGATGCCTGAAATTTTACAAATCTTTAGGCAAGACAGGTAACGCAAATAACAAATAACAAACAGAAACCATGCCACGCTGTGAAAACTAAAAACAGTATAATCGGTGGGAATTATGATCTCTTAAACAGTATAATCGGTAAGAATTATGGTCCTCAGTAGAGGTTTTCTAAGTTCCAACCAAGAGTAGTCATTGGCAATTGCTGAAAATTATTAGCAAGAAGAAAACTAATATTTGTCTTTCTTATAGATTATTAGCAAGAAGAAAATTAGTATTTGTGACGTTGTATTGTTTCAGGTCTCAGAAGGCTTGAATATAGGTTTTCAAGATTTCAAAGCTCTAACACAACCATTCTAAACAAAATCAAGACTTTAAGATGTTACTCTAACCTGATAAGAAAGTGCCTTAGCCCAAGCATTTTTGTCCACACCAAGCCAGGCAGTTGAGAACCAAGATATTTTTGATAAAGAGTTTTGTTCTTTAATTGCCAGCTCAAATACCCTCGCAGCATCATGCAATAATTGAACCAGGCCAGTGTTGTAGTCTTCATCCTGCAAAGATTGATCTAATTTATACCTAATTTCCCCAATATCATTACTGGTTCTTGATTGGGGTTTTGAATTAACTGTCACACCATCATCAGAAGAAGCCAAAGGCAGGAGATGGTTTATCCTCTTTAATCTGCGAAAGCTACTGGATTGTTTCCCAAAATCTAATAATCTGCACCTAAGACTAAATTTAACATTTTCCAAACGGGAAATCCTTACACGACCTTTCTTCCGTGTGCAACAACGACCAAATCCCAGATGACCCAAGTCAACAACTTTTCCATTAAAGTAGACCCTAGTTGGTCTAACTGGAAGCCATGGACTTGAGGAGCTGCCAACCAAGAATAAAATAAAATAAAAGGATGAGCCTGATGCACAACAATATATTCATTTTACCAAGAACTTCAATTACTTCAGTGCAGTGATTGCACTTAAATTCCGAGTACAACCTGCCGGTGAATTTCTAGATAACCTTATCCTTAAATAAGCTTGAAATGAGTGGCCAAAAAAGCAGCCTATACACTATCAGTAGCTAATTAATTATGGAAAACTAAAAGACATGCATCGAAACCTACTGAGAATTGCGCTAAAGGAATTTTACTGGGGGGATCAAGATGTCGTGCAGAATAATATGTAAAACAAAATGATTGGAAAAAAAAAAGGAGAAAATAACAAGTTACCTGGAAGAGACGAGGTTCTGGGGGCACACCTGGAAAGACATAAAATGTACAGAAATCGTAGTGATAATGGCTTTTTTGTGAGGAAAACACCAAAGAAAAGCAAAATGGTGGGAAAATTGGGGAAGAACAGAGGATTGTTTGGGGTTAGCCAAAAAAATAAAAAATTTGAGATGCTGACGTGGCAGAAAAGGGATTTCCAACTTTCTATCGTATACGTGGGAAGCGATTTATCACATGTAAAATTGGGCCATATGGGATCTATATTATGGACAGTGGCGCCTTGGAAGCCCGGGCCATTTGTTTTATGTGAACTAGTATTGTACCCCACGACAATTTTTTATTTTATTTGATCTAAAATAAAATAATTAGTTTGAATGTATTGAAATATTTCAATAAATAATTGTATATATGTATACTTAAGTTATATATATATATATATATATATATATATATATATATATAATCGCTCCCTATATATAAATTATTTATATATCATTTAAAGATCAAAGAGTATTGAAAATGATATAACCTGCTTCATACAAAGATTGTTATTAAACGAAATGTACTTTATAAATTATGAAAAATTTCTTTGCACACAACATTTGTAATTTTATTACTATGTTTATTCCCATCATCGTCATCACTATTTTTAAACTCTTACAATTGGTCGTCCTTGATATAGCAACATACAACTGGCCATGACTGGAAACTGAACTCTTCATGAAAAGTCCAGCGTGAGAGAGAGAGAGATTGTTTTTGAATTTTGTTGATCATCATAGCATATGACACAAACAGAAGAAATTGTCATCGTTGGAACTTGAAAGGCAGCCTCGAATTAGATGGTGTGACAGTCATTTTATGGATGAACAACAATTCACTCGCGTTGCTTATTTGAGAAATATTAGCCTATACAATATGATCGCCATATTTTTTAATAACCAACATTACACAACACAAGGAAATGATCAATATTTCTCAACAACATGAGTGGAATTATAACTTTTAGTTTTAGCTCATAGTTCGTCAATCCATAACATTTAATGGTGTTTAGAAACTCTGGTGAGTGGACGTCCTACAATATGTCAATGTTTGAATCGGATTTTCATGCACTATCAGAGCTAAGATATACTTTATATTCTCCATCATTTTAGATATCGTATATTTATTAATCAAATCGACGGCATCAAGTGTTGGGGAAAGAATAGCATGACCCTCCAAATAAGCGAAGAATTCAGTAGCTTTTTCAAATTGTGGATATGCGTTGGCCACAATTGACGGAACATGGTCACCATCATCTTTCAATAATAGATAATCTGGATTTCAATTTGAACGATACCATAGTTTAGTCCTCCAACTATTCCATCTCCTATACTATTTATCGAATTGACAAATTTCTTTAACTTGATACAATCGGTATTTGAATTGTGATTTTGCGGCAGCACATTTTTGGTGTACTTTAAAACTATGTAACGAGTCCATAAATGAGAAGATTTGATCACCATGTGAAATATGTTTGGTCTAGTGCCTTTTAGAACCGGCAAAATTTGATGAAAATCTCCACCAAAAATTATTATTTTGTTACCAAGTGAAAGCTGAATATTTTAATTATTTTGCGTTCTCATCACGTCTTTCAATATTTTTTCCAGAGTTTCAAAATGATGTATATGCATCATTAGAGCTTCATCCCAAATAATGAGATGCGCATCTACCATTAATTTTGCAAGTGGAGTACCATTAAAGATCGAAATCTTGGTGGATAATAGTTCTTACTTTCGAAAGAAGAAGAGAAGTTATGTCGTTAGATATTACATCAAGAACAATTCCAATATTAGATTTAACAGTTGTAGAAAGCGTCCTCTGAAATCGATTCAAATCAAAAGTATTTAATCGTAATAATATTTGATAAATAACATGTTGATAGCCAATAAAATAAATACTACATTGCATTGCATTGTGCAAATTTGCATATTTTAATTAAAAGAGTTGTCAAATAATTTTTGAAAAAAAGTGACAAATTTGATATTGTTGGACTCACAATAAAAACCAAAATAACATATACAATATACATATACATATACATACATACATACATACATATACATATACATACATACATATATACATATACATACATACATACATACATACATATTCAAATGATCTTATTATTTTTTTAAATATTAATTAGGTCCTAATTATGTTAAGAAAAATCCTACATAATTAAAAAATAAACTAAATCATCATTAATATTAAACATTATTTATGAGATCAATTCAAATAAAAGAGTATTGAATAGTAATAATATTTGATAGATAACACGTTGATAGCCAATAACATAAATACTAAATTATGTTGCCATTAATTTAATTTAAAAAAGTGGTCAAATTACTTTTGAGAAAAACTGACAAATATAATATTACTGGACTCACAATAAAAAACTAAAATAATATAAAAGTGATTATATATATATTTAAATGATCTTGTTATTTTTAATATTAATTAGGGTATCTATATCAAGTAAATTTCTACATAATTTAAAAAAAAAAAATCCTACGTGACCTTTTCTCTCTTACATGTTTTTTTGTGTTTTTTTTTTATCATTTTCACTGTCCAGCATGTATTGTAGGTTTGCTACAATATCATGTGAAGATAATTATTTTCCTCCGCACAGTGAGCATATGATAGTAGAAGTATTAAATTAAATATAAATATTAAAATGATATTGAAGCGATTAGTATGAGAAATATAAATGCATCCATAACAGAATAAACTCGATTTTGAACTTAAATCGAAATTAAGTATAACATGAATGCTTTCAAAATTATTGTGTTTAGCAACATTTACTTTCAAAGGCGACCTTCCCCTTTCTTTGTTTTGGAATTAGTTGATCTTTTTTTCAAATATATTGTAATTGATGTCATAGTGTTCATTCAACTTAGTTTTGGGTTTGCACTTGTATTGTTTTACGTGATTCTTGAAATAATAATAAAATACATTATTAGATCAATTCAAATAAATAAGTGTTGAATCGTAATAATATTTTATAAACAACATGTTGATAGCCAATAAAAATTACATCAAATTACATTGAATTGTGCATTTTTGTACAATTTAATTAAATAAAGTGATCAAATTATTTTTGAGAAAAAATGACAAATTTGATATTGTTGGACTCGTTATAAAAAAAAGGTAAAAAAAACTCAAAATAAAAATAACATATAAGTGATTATATATATATA
>BMAC01000476.1:314000-329726 GCA_014905375.1 Phtheirospermum japonicum
AAAAAAAACTCGAAATAAAAATAACATATAAGTGATTATATATATATATATATATATATATATATATATTATAATATTAATTTTTATTTTTTTAATGTTAATTTGAGTATCTATTCTGATTATGTTAAGAAGATTCCTACATAATTAAAAGAGAAAACTAATCATATGTGACTTTTAATTAAAAAAAGAAAGCAAATCATCATTAATATTAATTATGTATCTGTCATAATTATGTAAAGAAAACTCCTACATAACTAAAAAAAGAAAATAATCATACGTGATATTTTTTATCTTTCCTACTCATTTTTATATAATTTAATTTTAAAAAGTGATCAAATTTACTTTTGAGAAAAGCGAAAAATTTGATATTATTGGACTCACACACAAAAAAAAAAAATATATATATATATATATATAATAAAATAACAAAAATCTCACAATAAAAACTAAAATAATATAAAAGTAATTTTATATGTGTGTGTGTGTGTATATATATGATTCTGTTATTTTTAATATTACTTAGGGTATCTATCATAATTATATTATGTAAATTTCTATATAATTACAAAAACAAAAATAATCGTACTTTAATTTTTTCCCTCTTACATGGTATTTTTATTATTTTCACTGTTCAACATTGATTGTAGATCTACTACAATTTTGTGTGAAGATAATTTATTTCCCACGCACAATGAGAAAATAATGGTATAAGTATTAAATTAAATATACATATTACAATGATATTGAAACGATTAGTATCTAAAATATAAATGCATACCTAATAGAATAAATTCGATTTTGAACTTCAATTGAATTTAAGTATGACATGAATGCTTTTAAAAAATTACTGTGTTTAGCAACATTTGTTTTCAAATGCGGCCTTCCCCTTTTTTGTTTTTGAATTAGTATATTTTTCCAAATTTATTGTAGTTGATATCATAGTGTTCATTTTACTTGGTGTTGGGTTTGCATTTGTATTGTTTTTTGCGGTTTTTGAGATAATAACAAAACACGTTATTTTATAAGATCAACTCAAAAATTGTAATAATATTTTATAAATAACATGTTGATAGCCAATAAGAATAATATCAAATTATATTGTATTTTGTATTTTTGTACAATTTAATTAAATAAAGTTCTCAAATTATTTTTGAGAAAAATAACAAATTTGATATTGTTGGACTAAAATATAATGAAAAAAGTAATAAAAAAACTCAAAATAAAAATTAAAATAATATATAAATAATTATATATATATAAATATATAATATTAATTCTTATTTTTTTAATGTTAATTAGAGTATCTATCCTAATTATGTTAAGAAGAACCCTACATAATTAAAAGGGAAAACTAATCATATTTGACTTTTTAATTAAAAAAATTTACCAAATCACCATTAATATTTAATAAGATATTTCTCATAATTATGTTAAGAAAATTTCTAAATAACTAAAAAAAGAAAGGGAGAATTCCCATTTACTACACTCCCATTACCATTAATTGCCAAATACTCTAATGAATTTTTTTTATCCCATTTAGTCAAATCTATCACATTTAATCAAAATTACAACTTAAATTATCAAAACTACCCCTACACCTAAAAAACTAATAATAATAATAATAATAATAATAATAATAATAATAATGGCGTATGGAATTTCTTGCTTCATGTGTAATGAGTAGTATGAAATTATGCTCGTTGCAGTATGTATTTTTGTTTTGAAGATATTGTGTAGTATGAAATTATCTCGTGCAATTTAATATAAAACTTGACAGTCCAATCTAAAACTTTGAGAAAAACTTGCATAATGTAGTTTGTAATCTGGTAGAGTTAGTATGTAATTTGATAATAGTATTATTAATTTTAAAATATTATAGTATTTTTATTAATTTTTTGAATTTTAGTAGAGTTTTGAATTTGATAATGGTAGTATGAATTTTAAAATATAATAGTATGTAATTTAATAATAGTAGGATGAATTTAAAATATAATAGTAAGAAATTTTATTGATTTTGTGAAATTTTAGTATGGAATTCACAATACCAGTTTGAATTTCATATATAGCGTGAAAATGAAATTTAAAAACATAAAATTGTTAAAAATAATGTTGTATTTTAGTGTGACATATTTCATAATATAATTACATAAGTATGAAATATCACGGCGTATTGTGATATTTTTCCTATAATGATTAAGATTATAAAAATTAGTAGTATGGAATTTCGGTTGTAGTATGAAAATGTACAGTGTAGTATGAAATTCGTCGTTACCAGTTGGTGACAATGATATGAAAATGTTATGTAGTAGTATGAATTTTGGTTATATTAAATTTTGAATAAAGAAAAAAAATTGAAAGGAAAAAAAAAATCATTAATAAGGGTAAAGTAGTATTGTTATGTAGTAGTTTGAATTAATGGGAAGATAATTGACTATATGGGAAGTTAATATTTTTATTAGAGTATTTGGGATAAAACATTTATCTATTGGATCATATGGGAATTGCCCCAAAAAGAAAATAATTGTACGTGTCATTTTTTCTCTCTCCTACTCATCTTTTTCTCTCTCCAAGCCTCTCTTTTTATATATACAATATATATATAGATAGATTCTACCCAAATCAAGCTTGTACATGCCTGACCATGGCCTTACAAAGCAAGGTGTTACTTGGATTAAATTTATTTTTATTTAATTAATTCTAATTATAGAAAAAAAATCTATACTCTCTCATTTATAAATTTATAATTATTTTTATTATTTTAATCCTAAAATAGAAATTAAAATAGTTAATGATTAATAAAAATTGAGTCGTCTTCTTGTAATTTCACTACACCCAATAAATAAGTAAATTGGGGAGAATTTCCTATAATTAATGCAAATAATATGTTAATCCTATTCACAAAGCATATTACATCTTGAATTCCTTCAAACGTATGTACATGGATTCATAAACAAAAATTATGGTTTTCATCCCAACTCCAAAACAATTCATAATATTTGAAGGTTAATCGAGAAAAAATTCTTCATCTGAACTCCGAATCAAATGAGGAAATTAGGTTGAACGGATGAGTTATTTGAATTCATGTGCCCTGGAATTCGGAGCCCTCAAATTCTTCGCATTCATCTGCCCTTATTTTGAGGAATTTGTCTCCATCTGAAATCGAATCCGAAAGATTATCGAAAAACCATCTAATGATATCGTGGCTTGTTCGAACCATTGTTACGGTTTAGGTGGGTTTGAATATGAATTTTTCTTTTCACTGTGTTTATAGGAAAGCTTGTTTATGCTTAGATTTTGAGTTGTTTTATAACTGGATAATCGGATATTTTTGTGAGTGTTGTGTATTTTTTTCTCATGTCGGTTGCAATTCATTATCGCGTCTTGTTGTTTGAAAGAAGAATGTTACATTATGTTTTTGATTGAAGGTTTCCCTATCGTGTTTATGCTGGATGTTGAGTAATTATTTATGTTAAAATTTTGTTTGCTGAATTGATAATCTGTCGTTGTTCCTTTGAGGTAAAAAAATTAACTACGTTAATTTTGGAATGACCAAATTTCATTATATCGATTCGAATACCTCTCACCTCCATTGTTAATGTGTAACTAAAATGGTGCAGTTGAATATATTATATTGACTTAAACTATTTTGGTGAGCAGTTTATGAGCATGAGTATGTGGAAAAGGTTTGAGCAGAAATGTTTTTTATTTGTAGTATTATGGCGATCGGAGACGATGTGTGTTGGAGGTGCATAATTTGGATTCAAAAACGTAAAAAATATCGTGTTTGTAAGACGGTTAAGAATGAATGCTGGCTCCCTTTGAAATTTCTTGTGCAGTTGAAGATATTTAGGTGCTAACCTTTGGTTTCGAGCGTAAGAGTGCATTCTCAGTGTGCAGTTGAAAGATGTTTGGGGGCTAACTCCACTAGTGGTTTCAAGACTAGGTAGGGTCTTACAATACCTATTCCCATACATGTGCTTCAAAAAATTACCCGTCCTCGTCGTCATACAGTGTAGGTAAAAAACTTGTACCCATCCCATACCCTACCAGTATTTAAGTACTTATACCCACACCCATACCCATTACCCGTATATTAACTACTTACGAAATAAAATTATAAGTGCTAAATCGCATTTTTAATCTTTTCTTCTTTTGTTAGAATTGGAGAGCGTGAACATAAATGAAGTTTGTTAGAGATTATTCTTAACTAGCAATCGCCACATGATGGCATTACGTCTCCCTAATAAAATGTCTTTCTTTCTTCACTTTAACTTATAATTGTCATAATAATAGTTTTAAATATTTTTATATATATGTGTGTGTGTGTGTGTGTATGTATGTATGTATATATGTATATATGTATGTATGTATATATGTATGTATATGTATATACATATGGCTACGGGGCGGGTTGGGTATTAAGGTACTCTTACCTGTACCCATCCTCATCAAATAATGTGGGTATGTACCCGTACCCATGCTCATACCCATTAAACAGGTAATTCTCCTACTTATCATTGGTAATTTTTGTGGGACCCATAGGGCCCATTACCCATTGTCATCCCTATGTTAAGTAATAATGCAAATTCTGACAAGTTGTAATATTAAAAAAAAGATATATATTTCCAATTATGTTAAGTTATTATGCTGCAATATAGCGTGTCGACGATGTGTATTTAGAAGTCCAAAATTGTTGATTTTCCTTTTTTGAACCTATACATTGTGTCAAATTTGTAACTGAAAAGTTTATTACTGATGGAAGCTGCACATTATGTGTTTAGTTATCCTAATAGTTCCAAACTCCTACTTGATATCAAAACCATGTTAAGTTAATAGGGACATCAATATTATGAATTTCTCAATATCAGCAATCATGAGAATCAACCTAAAAAACTAATAAAACTAAAATAGTGGTTGTGATTATATTTCAATTGATATTTATTTTGATATTAATGTTCTTTTGTAAGATATCTACCTCGAAATTTCATTTTCAAACAAGACAACACAAATATAACTTTAATATATTAAACCATTATATAAAGTTGAAAAACCAAAAACATAATTTTAAAAATAATCCAAATATCTCATATCCAAATAAGATAACACTAATCCAATTGCAATACATTACATCATTATATAATGGTAGAAAAATAAAAACATAAGTTTATAACTGATCAAAAGATTATCCACACAGTACGAGAATGAAAACGAAAGTAGTCTACATAAAAGCATCCCAAACAGCGAATTAGAATGGCCACGCTAGGTCAAATGAGAAACAAACAAAAAAAAAGTTAAATGGATGTGCAGCAACCAGAGTGAATTCTTGTCTCCATGTGCCAAGATGGTGGCACGTAGAAATTTTCTACAACCATCCTGCATGCACACATTAGCCTCCTCCCTTTCAAGGTAAACTTTTATCAAATAAACCACTTTTATCATTTTCGTCATCAGAAGAAATGGTTCCAAAATTAGCAGCAGTCTAGCATCGCTTTGCCCATTCATCATAAGTAAAAGTAGGACATGACTATTCATCACCCTCCTTGAAAAATTTCACATCTCAGATGTAGTTGTCGTATGAGGTAAATAGGACATGAACGCCTTCCAGTAATTCGAGGTCATCGTAAAACTTATGCCATACATCCCTTATTGTAGTTAGACCATTTACGTCATGTATCACTACATCCCAGCATTCTCCCTAAGCTAGTAAGGCATACGTCATTATTGTATTCCAATCAAAACCCAAATCCATATATTGGGTAATAACCTATTAAATTAGTGTTTATCATATATAGTACAAACCATGGGATACTGATAACAGCAACAAAATAATTCTATGAAGATAACTATCACACACCCATCTCCAAAAAGATTATAAAATATATATTTGAACATGAAACAACAATAATTTACTACTTTTTCGAAATAGCATGAACAAAAGCTTCTAAAGGACTCAAACCTAGGAAAAACAATCCAAGAACATGAAAATTACAAATATACCCACTCAGGAAAGTAGAGAATTTCTTAAAACAAATCCACTAAATAAAAATCAAGCACTCAATAACATAAAAAAAATACCCAAATTTTAAAAAAGTTTATTTCAATAGCTTCAACCAGAACCAATTTTAACAAGCACAACATAGGATTGTAGAATTCCAAAAGAAGGGGCAATTGTATGTACACTTACCACAGAATCACACATATCCCTTTCAAGCATCAAGACCCACCGTGTTGTAAACGGTGGGTGAAGTTTCAAAATTGGGGCAACCATAAAGTATGCAGTTGCAACTTGCATGTATATTTCGCCCAAATTCCCCACCTGCTAGTGCATGTCAGAGAGATCGAGATTTTGTGGAGATTATTTTTGCGGAGGATAAGTGTTTTTCAAAATCACACAATATTATCATTTAACCATCTTATCTTGAACATTTTTATGGTATTCCCAGTTTACCCTCAAAACATAATTGGTGAAATTTTAATTGGAAATTGGTACGACCTAATCGTACCTAGCTTGATCAGAAGACAAGCCATTAAGTAATGCAATTATACGTGGTTGGGATGACCTGAACTAATATTCTAGGAAGTGACAGGGATGAGCTTATCACCTGATAAAGTATATCCTGACCTGACATGGGCTTTTAGGAGAGATTCTACTAAGATCAGGTCGGAGATACGCGTAAGGTGATAATTATGCCCGACCTGATCTAATATTCTAGCAGAGACAAAGGAGTGGGAGGAAGGCCTCGGGATGTACGAAAATAGGTCATGACCTGATCTCAATCTTGAAGCAAGGTTTTATTGAGGTTAGATCAGGAATATGAGATAATTAATGACAGGGGTTGGTCCTGACTTCTCTTGACCAAATCGCTTGATCAAATCATGCCAGAGGAAACAAATCTGATCAGGTCATCCTAAATAATGGCCCAAGATTCGCGGGTTTGTTTTCGGGATCTCGAAAAGGCCCCACCTAGCGGAGGTTATAAATATCCCAGCCCCAAGGCTGACAAAGGTATGATACTCTGAGCACTCTTACTTGAAATATTCTGATGCAAAAACCGCTTAACTGATTTAAGCATCGGAGAGGGTTCTACCGGAAATCCCCCCCGGTGGTCCTTTCTAACGTGTTCTTGTGAAGCAGGTCAGGACAATCTTTTAGAAGAAGCAGGCGTTCTTGGTGGTCATTTTCCAGGGCAAAACAATTGGCGTCAGATAGAGCAGTATTTCACATATGTCTATCACCCCCAGGCGAATGGCCAGGTTGAGGCAACTAACCACATTTTGGTGCAAGGGATCAAAGCACGCCTCGAAAGGTTAAGAGGCAAGTGGGTAGAGGAGCTCAGTTCGAACTTTTGGGAATGCCGAACTAATCCTAAGCACAGTAGAGACACCATTCAGTTTGGTGTACGGCATGGACGCCATGATCCCCGTAGAAATCAGTATGGAAACCCATAGGGTGCAAAACTTCGATGAGGAGCAGAACGAGCTGTTGATACAAGATGCCTTTGATTTGGTGGAAGAAAAGAAGGAGCGAGCGGTCATAAAAATGGAGTACATGCGGGGGCGAGTTCGGGCGGCTTATAATAAGTCGGTGGTCAAGAGACATTTTCAAGTAGGAGACCTAGTTCTCCGCAGAGCTGACCTGGGAAAAGCTAAAGCTAGATGCCACATGGCAAGGACCGTATAAGGTCACAAAAGTTCTTACCGGTGGAGCTTATGAATTGGAGCATCTAGATGGAGATAGATTACCACGAGTGTGGAATATAACAAACTTACGAATATACTCTGTGTAAGGTTAATGTGTAAGGTTATTTATAAAAAATTATGGTCCAAACATATTTATTTTATATAGAGACCTGACCTAATTGTTAGTTAAGGGCACGAGCCCCAAATATTAGCCCGATTGGCCGAGGGTAGGATTTCCCTGACCTGACCTGATTTTCAGTTAAGGGCATGAGCCCCAAAATATTGGCCCGATTGGCCGAGGGAAGGATTTCCCTGACCTGAAATGATTATCAGTTAAGGGCACAAGCCCCAAGATATTATCACCGATTGGCTAAGGGATGGATATCCCAAACCTGACCTGATTGTCAGTATAGATCATGAGCCCCAAAAATCTAGCCCGATTGGCTAAGGGATGGATATCCCCGACCTGACCTGATTATCAATTAAGGGCGCAAGCCCCAAAATGTTGGCTCGAATGGCCAAGGGATGGAGATCCCCGACCTGAGCTGATTGCCAGTATAGGGTATAAGTCCCAAAAGGCTAGCTCGATTGGCCAAAGATATCCCAGACCTGACCTAATTGTCAGTCGAGAGCATGAACCTCAAAAAATGTGCCAAAAAATGAACATTATAAAATGCCTGAATTATCAAAACAAAGGCAAAAGCTCAAGAATTTATTAATAGACAAAACAACCTTTGCTAACTCAGAATTGATTCAGTTACAATGCATAGAGAAAAACTAGCATTATTTAGAGAAACAGGAAGATATGAAAGTATATCAGGATAAAATTAAAACAACATCAGGGATGAGATGAAGAGGCCCTCTTATCAGTAGTTAAAACTCGTCCAATACGCCATAGTTCCCACTCGGTCTCATGAAGGCGTTGGCTGTACCTATCTGCCCGCTGAGTTGCAGAATGAGCTTCGTCGGTGGCGATGGTCAGACGGCACACTGATTCAAGCAAATCAGTCCTTTCCTCCTGAAGTTGATGATTGAGGTAGCAAAGATCCGCCCACTCGCACTTGTAATGACGTTTCTTCTACCTTTTCCTTTCTAAGAGTTTGCGTAATTAAGAGAACTTTTCACGGAGTTCAGCATTTTCCTCTGAAAGGTGAAAATTTCCGTTGAAAAAAGAAAGGTTTTTCTTCTTTAGAATAACAGTTTCTTCGAGTAAGGAGTGCGAAGCCATAATGAAAGAGTGCGGGAAAAAGATTGATTTTATAGAAAAAGGAAAAAGTACAAATAGTAATAAGGTTTCCTTAACATCCGGAAACCCTAGAAGCATAACGGACAAAATAGAAAGAGACAAAATACTGTTCAGAACAAGGTAAAATATTTAGATCAGCCAACAAGTAAATAACCTAGCTTACGTGCCATAGTCTTGAGTATTTAGTTCTCCTGCCGGCTGCTCGACTGCCCCAAAATTCTCCCCAAGAAGATTTCTTGGCGATGCTCCACCTGGTAACTCACCCTGACCAGCAAAGGTCGGGGAGGAGATAGAGGCGGGTGACACCAAGGTTATGTCCTGATCTGGGTGAGAGGAAGACCCCTGAGCTGGAGTATGGAAGATCTCGAGGATATGCCAAGCAAACTCGGGAGCCCCAAGCCTGTGCAGACACTCCTCCTCTGCCACATAAGTGAAGCTGGTGGGCTTAGGAGCTTCCTTGAGAGGCTGGCATCTGTCAAAGGAAGCAGAAGAGCTCTCTTTGGACCACTTCTCATAAGCACCTAGGCCGAAGTGATAATACACTTCGGCCTCCGACACAAGAAGTCTATAAAGGTCCTCAGAGTGGAGGAAGGCTTGTTGAGTAGCCTCCCTGGTTTTCTGGATGAGCCTGAGCCCCTCCTCGGAGTTGAGAAATTCTGTCCTCCCTTCCATTCGACCTCTTACTAAGGCCTCATCAACTTGGCTAAGCGCTTCAACTCGCACTTGCTTCTCTCCTTCCTGGGCCACCAACAGTTCGGCCTTGAGCTTCTTCAGTTCAGTCCCCCTCTCCTGCAAAGTGCTATCAGCTTCTTTTCCTTTTCTTTCAGAAGGGTATGCTCTTTGAACAGGTCAACATTCATCAAAGAGCTTCTAGCTCGGGTGACCAGGATGGATCTCTTTGCCGCAGCCTGATAAGAAACGATAAGAAAAAAAAAAGAAAAAAAGAGAGAAGATAAAGGGATAAAGATAATTACCCTTGCCTCGTCCTGGTAAAGATATTCGATCAATTCTGAATCAGACCACTTACCCAGGGTACGGTGATCGAAAGTAGGGTACTGTCCCTGGATAAACTGGATGTCCACCTCCCCAGAGCAGTTCAGGACTGACGTGTGGGTGAACAGTGTTAAATTAGGATTGACTACCTTGACCCCCGATGACGCCACCCCTTTTCCAGACCTGGCTCGCTTACGGGAGAGGCGTGCCTGCTCCTCTCCCGAATCGGACTGGACCTTCAGGTTCACTTTGGGTCGGGATGGTTCCTCTGATATAACAACCATCTCTTCAGAAGATCTTTTCTCCATGGGCGCAGTAGCTTTCTGCTGGCGATATTCTAGCAACTTCCTCATCATCGTGACTGCAAGAGAATTTGTGTAACATGTTAGATGATGCTATAATATCACTTAGCGTATAGGAAGAATAATAACAAGAACAAAAGATTGCAGAGCTGGGTAATTTTCTTTTCATATACCGAGCTCATAGGGTAGAGGACAGGTCTCTTCTCTAGAGTTGAACAAAAAAAAGAACAAAAGGGAGGAGAAGTTTGGTTAGGTGAAAAACATTTTCATTTAAGGTAGAGATGATCTTTTGCAAACGCGGAGGTCTGTCGCTTACAGATAGATGAGCTTGAGGAGGAAGTTGGTCAATGGACTTGGGGGAAAACCCCCAGTCACCGGAACAGTGGACAAAAAAGAAACTCTTCCTCCAAGCTTTGTTGGAGGAAGGGCTGCCTGTCAAAAAGTGGACACCAGCGTGGGCCGATAAGTAAAAATAGCCAGATGAAGAACTCTTAGCTTGAAATAACGAGTAAAATGTCTGGGCTGTGGGAACAAGCCCAGCATATCGCATAGCTAAACTAAATCATATGATTATCCTAAAAGAGTTTGGGACAAACTAGTGCACCAGGATTTTGTACATCTGGGCAACCTCTAGTATAAAGGGGCTGACCGGAAGACGCAACCCGACTTGAAATTGGTAGACAAAAAAAGTTAGATAGTGGGTCGGCGGCTGATATGCCATCTCACCCGCGTCAGGATTAACTAAGAAAAACTCATCGGGAAACTGGGATTTTGTTCTTAGCCCTTCCACTGTCTTATTACTAAGAATGGAAATGATGTTGTCCGGACGCCCCGGAACATAAGGACGCCGTTAGTCGGAGGAGCTTAGAGATTGAGACAGTGAGGCCGGCGATGAGGGAGATGTTGCCAGGTGAATAGAAGAGGAAGAGGATGACTGAGTAGACATAATCGAAATTCTTTTTAAGGAGATCGAAAAAGTACCTGGTTTTGGAGGAAAGATGAAACTTCAAATTAGAGTGGAAAACGATTGCTTGGAAAGAAATAAAAGTGAAAATAAGCAAGTGAATCGCGAAAAAAGAGGAAGAGATAAGTTTTGAAAGTAACTTTTGGGAAAAAGGAGGATTTGGCGGGATTTGTTCATTTAATGCACGTCAGAGTACAGTGCTTGAGGAGACATGTTAAGGATCCCAACCATTTGGGTGGAATACGAGGCTTTACAGCTCACCACAACCATTCAGTGGGGGGGACTGATTGGTATGACCTAATCGTACCTAGCTTGAGCAGAAGACAAGCCATTAAGTAATGCAATTAGTCCTGGTTGGGATGACCTGAACTAATATTCTAGGAAGTGACAGAGATGAGATTATCACCTGATAAAGTATATCCTAACCTGAATTGGGCTTTTAGGCAAGATTCTACTACGATCAGGTCGAAGATACGCGTAAGGTAATGATTACGCCCGACCTGATCTGATATTCTAGCAGAGATAAAGGAGTGGGAGGAAGGCCTCGGGATGTACGAAAATAGGTCATGACCTGATCTCGATCTTGAAGACAAGGTTTTATTGAGGTCAGATCAAGAATATGAGATAATTAATGACAGGGGTTGGTCCTGACTTCTCTTGACCAAATCGCTTGATCAGATCATGCTAGAGGAAACAAATCTGATCATGTCATCCTAAATAATGGCCCAAGATTCGCTGGTTTGTTTTCGGGATCTCGGAAAGGCCCCACCTAGCGGAGGTTATAAATATCCTAGCCCCAAGGCTGACAAAGGTATGATACTCTGAGCACTCTCACTTGAAATATTTCGATACAAAAACCGCTTAACTGACTTAAGCATCGAAGAGGTTTCCACTGAAAATCCCCCCGATGGTCCTTTCTAATGTGTTCCTGTGAAGCAGGTCAAGATAATTTTTGAGGAGAAGCAGGCGTTCTTGGTGGGCATTTTCCAGGGTGAAACAGAAATTTTAAAATCGGATTACATCACCTCACGAACCCACCGCATTGTTGCTTCGTTCAAACCCTAACATCTATAATCGCCTTCTCGCAGCCACTCACATACGGTTGATTGAAGAGATTAGGTTCCCAGTATCATTCTTCACAATCTCATCCTAAGTACAGTTCTATATTATTTTTTTAATTTCTTACACTATTTTGTGTCGATTAATGTTTAGAGAAAAATCCCATTTTTTTAATTTCATGGATTATTCTGAATAAAATCTCATATTTTATCCAGTTACTTTTAAGTTATGTTTAGTTGTTAATATATAAAAATATCATTACATGGACTACATTGAATGGAAATATCACTTTTTCTCAATTTTGCTAGAATTGTTTGATGACAAATCGAAATAACATAACATGGGCTGAGTTGAATCAACAGTTAGTTTTCTTACAAACATAAGATAATGGTTTGATGATCATGAAATAATTATGATTTTTATTTTGAAATTGTACATGTATGTGGTTTCTTTCCTTTTAATTTTTTTTGAATATTGAATTCGATGTTTTTATTCCATATGAATGTTATTACGGAGTGGAATAGGATGCCTTGCACATGGAATAGTGTCAATAAGAATACCAACCCATTGGTTGGACTGAGGAGCAAGAAGATTACCTTATCCGACATCTGAATCATGTTGCTGATAACTTTAATGTGCATGAGGAGGGGTCGTGAAATTTGGTTTTGGGCCTCATAATTGAGAGGCTAACTCTGGATTTCAAAAAATATTTTACATTTGAAAAGGTCAAACGACAGGTCCAACTTTACAAGATTAGTTTGATGCTTTTGTTGAATGGAAGAGATCTCCCGACGTCAAATATCATGTCCACATAAATAGGGCGAAGGTCAACATAACTTATTAGGCTAACATAGGAAAGGTTGGTGTTTTACTACCGTCGAGTTTATGTTTTGCCAAATTATATTATTGGACCATTTTCATAATATGGTTGACTTATGTATGATCGCTGGAAACTCAGAAGCAACATTATTTATGGACTTTCAGACTTGAAGATTATCAAGTGGCCTACAAGCGTGTGATTAAAATAATTACAACGCCAATTGATTTTCATATGTGGATGGGTATTATCGCATGAAAGCCAATTTGTGTTGAACCTGAGAATGATGATACAAAGGATGGCGTTGCCATGGATGATGATGATTCAGAAGTTGCCCGTGATCACATGGCCACAAGGAATCATAGGTTTCTTGTATAGTTCACATGTGAACTTACACACACACACACACACACACACACACACATATATATATATATATATATATATATATATGATTAGGATCATGTGAGAACCAAATCCCTAGGTGGGAACTCTAGGAACTACTATATTACATTATATGTGATGCTAATTTAAATAATGAATTATTCTTTTTTATGTATTTTCACATTGCTATTTTTATGTTCCCTTGATTTTTACTATTATCTTATTAGCATTTACATGATTCATAAATAGCATCACATCCTATGTAATATAGCAGGTTTCTAGTTCCCACGCAGGGATAGGAACCTGCTATATTACATAGGATCTGATGCTATTTATGAATAATGTACATGCTAATAAGATAATATTAAAAATCAAGGGAACATAAAAATAGCAATGTGAATATATATATATATATATATATATATATATATATATATATAAATGTTTGTTAGTGATGTGTTGAATATGCCCATGTTGAACATTATGTACGAACGGACAATATTTTGTAGGATATCCATAAGTTTTGTGTATTTTTAGGTTTCAATGACATGTGATTGGCCATCACAATGCAATTATTTTTATATTGGATCTAATTTTAACTCTAATAAAGTGATCAATCACATTAGTTGTGATTCTACAAAAAAAAAAAAAAAAAAAAAAAAAAAAAAAAAAAAAAAAAAAAACACTGAAATCCCGATAGAGGGATTAAAACTGAAATCTTGATATCTAGATTTCACAAAAAAAAAGAGTATAAAAATGAAATCCTGATATCGGGATTTGATCAAAACTAAAATTTCATTATCGAGATTTCACAATAAATTTAAAAAACTGAAACCCCAATTTTGGGACTTGATAAAATCTGAAATCCCGATATTGGGATTTGATCAAACTGAAATCCAATATCGGAACTCACAAAAAAAAAAATTGAAGTCCCCAATACCATGATTTGATAAAAACTAAAATCCCATTACCGATATTTTTACCCAAAAAAACTAAAATCCAGAATTTACGAAAAATAATGAATTTCAAAAGAACCAATGAGAAGTGAAAAAGTGTCTCATTCTCATTGGGTCATTACCAATTGTTCTTTATTGTTTTTAATTAATTAACCACATGGAGGTTGACCAATCCTCCATGTGGGGCACTGATATTTGTGGTCTTAAAGACATATTTCCTAAGAGATAAAACCCAAATTGAATCAGGTAACACAGTAATATCTAATAAATTATTCTAAAGTGATGTAAATTGAGAATAACAAAAATGAATGTATGAACTCAAAAGAAAATCAAAAATTAAAACAATAAAATCTAAGGATTAGACTGCACTACAACATCTATCCAGGCCCACTCAACCCCTGAATGGAAGCAACAACATTCCGATTTGAAGGTGCGCCCTCGCATAAGCTTCCATATCTTTATTTGTATTTAACGGTACTGGGGCATCGCCTTTCCATGTGGTAGTAACGACAATAACATGTTCAAAGTCATAGCAGGAGGCGTTGCCAGATAGTCAACTAAGATATTGTAAATCTGTCTGGCCTATATCCATCGAACCGAACAAAACCTCACATACCTCAGCCCCCTTTCTGAGGCAGTGTGAATCCGAAGACCTTCCTACCAATATTTTGTATAATAAAATGAAAAAAATATTAATTTGAAATGAAGTCGTCAACATTGGTGTAAGTAGAGTATAAGAATGAATAGTCATACCTACGAGGGACCTCATTGAAATTAGAAGCATACAATCTATTTGCATGCCTCTTCCATGCTTACAACAATTCTTCCTGAACTATATTAAGTCAAATTTTTTTTATAGAACTTAAACTTTGTAACCTGAGTTTGTCTCCACATAAATTTAAACTATACTTCTGTCAAAACTCGATTGATAAGCCTTGGATACAACATTTCTAGGGTCACATAGAGAATATATATATATATATATATATATATATATATATATATATATATATATATATATATAATATATACACACACACACCACACACACACACATACATACATACATATAATAATGTAACACTTGTTGACGAATATATAGTATGAGATTAGATGGCGTTGGACAAATTTTCATACATTAGAAATCGATTTGAAGCTTAACTTATGTAATAAAGAAAGCCAATGCCGAGTAAGTACAAGATGATTTATCATGGTTGTCGTTATAGGATGTTAGACTTCAATTTATTTCGAGACTGTCGTGCATGTTCTCATGGGGGGTATCGTTGTTAACGACGATGGAGTTCACTAATGCATGCATGTCCACG
>BMAC01000476.1:339331-349680 GCA_014905375.1 Phtheirospermum japonicum
ACCGGTCCGGTTAATTAACCGGTTTTGGTCTAACCGTAACCTAACCGGTTGAGAACCGGTTAAGGTTACGGTTAAACCGGCGGTTTTGCGGTTTTTTTTTTTTTTTTTTTTTGCAGTCGATCGACTGATGATCGACTAGGATCGACTGCCTGGATCGACTGAAAGACAGAGAGTTTATGGTTTTGAGTATCAGTCGATCATGCAGTCGATCGACTGACATTTTGTCGATCGACTGAGTATCAGTCGATCGACTGGTTGTCGATCGACTAAAAGTAGTCGATCGACTGAAGGACAGAGAGTTCTATTTTATTTTTTTGAGAAAAAATAAGTTTAAAAAAATAAAGACTTGATTTTAATTCTAATATTAAAAATTAAAATTTTTACTCTTAATATTAGAATTAACTTGCCTACGTATCCTCGTAAAGGAATCAAAGTCCACGTAGTTCGAATTTTTTTTTTTGAAAAAAATAAGTTAAAAAAATAGGACTTGGATTTAATTCTAATATTAAAAATTAGAATTAAATTTTAATTTGTAATATTAGAATTAAATTGCCTACGTATCCTCGAAAAGGAATCAAAGTCCACGCAGTTCTTTTACTTACCTCACTTACCTACTTACCTATTCGTCGTTGTCGTTGCTTCCGGAAGTAGTATCGTAATAGTCGCTCTCTTCGCCTTCATCCAATTGCATCTCCTGTTCTCTTTTTTCGGCCTTCACCCAATCGTTCATCAACATTTGATTTTCGAGATTCTTGGATGTTAAGGTAGACCGACGCTCATCTAACATGTAGCCTCCCGTGCTGAAGGCCTGTTCAACAGAAACTGTCGAAACCGGAACGGCAAGGACCTCCTTGGCAATTCTAGAGAGAGTGGGAAAAATACTAGCCATTTTCGACCAAAACTGCACAAGATCGTTAGTAACACCATCGGGCTTTTTTGGCCAGTCGATCGACTAGACTGCAAATTTTGAAAAAAAAAAACGGTTAACCGCCGGTTAACGATTACGGTTAACCGGCTAACCGCCGGTTACGGTTAACCGTTGACCGGTCAACGGTTAAAAACCGCCGGTTAGGCGGTTAACCGTAACCGGATCAACACGTCTAGTAAAAAGCAACATGAAAATTTGTACTTTCTGAAAAGGTTCATATAACATGAGAGGGCATGTACAGTAGTGGTAAAAAGTAGCATGGAATTCGAAAAGGTGACCTCTCTTAAACTTGTCATAAATCCACATTTATAAATAGAGACTCTTAATTGGGAATATACATCCTCATCACAACAATCCAATTGTTTGCTATCCTTTCAAATCCCAGCACACATCAACACTATAATTTAAATATGGCTCATAATAGTGTGGCTGTACCAATCAGCAATTTCTTGTAGGTACAAGACAAAAAGATCATGGAGGTTATGAAGCATGTTCACGAAGAACATGCTGCAGAATCGACAAACATTATTGTAAAGATCCAGAGCATCACCAAAATTCTCAGCGATATTACTAGTACAGAAAATCAAATTAGAGACCCTGCATATAAGTCGGTTTAATTTGGGCCCGCCTAAAAAATGATATATGTGGCGGTTGTGTCATTCCCCATAGTTATAAAAAAAATATCTCAGGGTGTCGGTTCTTGACATGAACCGCATCATATAATAAAATTTGAGGCGGTTCTATAAAAAACCGCCTCATAATACTTTGTTCGGGCGGCGGTTCTTTAATGAACCGCCTCAGGAATATTTGTTTGGGCGGCAGTTTTTTCTAAAAGCCGCCTTGTATATTTTGTGAGGCGGTTCTCTAAGCGAACCGCCTCCAGGAATGGTTAATCTCTCCACAAACAGAAGTGGCTCGGTGATTCTTTTTCTCTCTCTACAATTTTTTTTCTCCTCCTCTCTACCTTATCTCACCGCGCGTCCTTCATTTTGTTTTCACGTCATACCAGGCCATCAACTAGCTTACGTCACTGTCTCCGGCCTTACACCAAAACCCGCTCATGCTCCAATTCACCAACTCACTGCGCAGACTTTTCTAACCTCCCCCCTCCGTCAAAAACCCATATTCCGGCGACCCATGTCAAAAACCCATATTGACACACACCGCATCTCAATTATACATATTTCGATACATTTTGACACGCATATAAGTATATTTCGCACTCCTCTAAATCTTCTTAAAAAAGGTTCCTGCTTTGTTTTTTCTTTACTTTTTATTATTTTAACAAAAAAAGTTATTGCTTTGTAGAAAAACAAAAAACAAAAGGAGGTTCTTATCAATTTTCTCTTGTACGGGATCTGCTTGATCTGTTTTGATTTCTTGTGGTTTTTGGTAGATCTTCAAATTTCAGTTGAGGCATCAGATGGATGAAGAGTACGATGTGATAGTGCTGGGGACGGGTCTCAAGGAATGCATCCTCAGCGGTCTTCAATCCGTTGATGGCCTTAAGGTTATATCTTTTTTGCTTTAAAAAAATAATAATTATCATAATTGGCAATTTATTTGTTGTTTCTTTTATTCTTTGGAGTATGTGATGATTCCGCTTTACGGTTAGCTGAAAGAGATATTTGTTGTTTTGATTTTCTGATTGGATTTAATTTAGTTTTCTTTCTATTTGGATGATCTTGAATAATTCCAATTTTTGTATGCTACAATTTCAGTTTTTTGGAAATAATTGGGTTATAATTTTTAGTGATGAGTGGGTCTTGTTTCACTGGCTGTATTTGCATAGTATGTATATGATTTTTAAGTCACATTCCAATTTGGGCGTTTTGGGGGTAAAGTAGCTGAGTGCAGTTAAAATATGTTAGGTGTTTAGTTCGTTTAAATTTGATATCTGATTTTGCGTTATGAGAACTTTCATTTTAGCGGAGTTGATCATGTGTATGTATGTTCAAGCTTCTTTATTGTGGTTGTCGTGTCTATCATACTCGATTAATTAACATGTTCAACAGATAAGTAGAGATATGTTTGATATTTGGTAGTTTCTAGTAGGGTGAGCTGGTGGGACTTTTTTTTAAAAGAAAAATATCATGTATGTCCAGTTGTCCACCATTTTTCTTTTTGTGTTTTCCCTTTATTCTTTTAACACTGTTCGGATGGAGACGGGATTGGGCTGGAGCGATGTATATATTTTAAAAACATCAGATAAATCCACTATTTTTAATTTAACACTACTTGGACAAAAACGGGGAATGGGCCTGGGTCCGGGTCCAGGCTGGCCCTCTAGTCCACTATCCTTTAGTTTCACTGTTGTTCCTGCATGACCATGTTATGTCTTTGAAAATAGGTTTTACACATGGATCACAACGACTATTACGGTGATGAATCAACTCCACTCAATCTTATTCAGGTATTCATTTCTTATATTTTGCCACTTGAACTCTCCAATGCTCTCATTGTCAGTAAATATACAGTCCTCCTTATATATTGTGTACCTACTCTCAATTTCTCATTCAGATGTGGAAGAGATTTAGAGGAAGTGATAAGCCTCCAGCTCACTTGGGTTCCAGTAGAGATTACAATGTTGACATGATCCCAAAGGTCTTTATTCTTTCTACCTTTTTTTTTTTTGCAAACATAAAGAGATCATGCACATTCATCAAACAAAATACGAAGTAGTTTTGTTCCAACAGAGCAATTATGGACTTCAAATATGTAGTATAAAACACTATCGTGCCAACTAAAAAATAGAGACTTTATGATAAACATAAAATAAAAATACGTAGATACAGAATGCTCGCGAGGAACATATGATGAAAAAAAAACCAGAAAGGCATCTAAAACATGATATATGGGTCTGTGACGAGACAATCGGAAAAATAATTTCGTCTACAGTTAAGAGTGATTTTTTCTCTTTACCTTCAGCGGATTCCAGTTCCGGTTCTTGGATTTCTCCACGGCCCTCGGAGCTAGTCCAATAGCATCAGATCCTTTCATAATCTTGAGCCTCTTGCATGAAGCAATAAACATCTCCCATGGTACATCGCCCTCCAGCATCCAATCACCGACCTTATCCTCATTCGTCAGCACGTACTCTAATCCATGAATCAGATCCCTCAAATTACTCACTCATCATCTCTCTGCTCGGAGTCCCTTCAGGCCCACATTGTCCTATAGTAAAGCAGCTGAACATTTTCTCAAGAGCCGACGAAAGCTCCTGATAATCAGCGTACAATCGTAGATCCACTTTCCTCAAATACGGAGCTCCATCCATGCTGACCTTGACAAATAGAGCGCCCGGACCCGGTTTGCCATCAACTTCCTCATTTTTCGAGGTCGTCGCCAGTGTGTTTTTCCTAAACGACCTGATCGGAGCCAACCAACAACCTTTGCCTCAGCGGCGGGTGCAACAATATTGGTGTTAGAACCACATATCTCGCTGTCGGTGCTAGAACCGTTTAACTTGTTATCGGAAAATCCTCTTTTATTTCCGGACACGATAACCGTCTTTTAGGACGAGCAGATGCCATCTTTAGAAGGGAGCAAGGGGGATAATTGCTTCTCGTCGAGAAGGGAAAAGTCGGGGTCTCGGTCGGGCGATTGGGGCCCGGGGAGACCGAGCCTTAATTCTGTGGCCTTCAGATTGAAATTGTTGTTCTTGTTTCCTCGGTCACAGTCGAGCTGTCGACCGAGGAATTGGACAATCCCAGTTAATTGCGTTCTTTTACGTTCATCTGAAGATCAATTATCAAGGGTACTGTAAAATGTTGCTTGGAAGAAGATAGCTCTGTAAGAGACTGGAGTACAAACTGTAGGAAAAGAAGGGAACGCTAAGCAGAGAGAATTCTAAATTCAAGCAGAAAGCTAAAAATAAAAGCTAGAGAGAGGGGGCTGCTTTGTTTTTCTTTGTCCGAGAAGCTCCAGCTTTATTCTTTCTACCTTGTGGACATCGTTTAGAGATTACATTTATAATTCTTGCGTGTTAGTAATGCTTCTTTAGTCCATTTTCAGTATATTATGTCAAATGGTGAACTTGTGCGGGTCCTTATTCGGGATAATTACAAAGCTTTCCCTGAGGTTTGGGGTAGTTACGGAACCCCTCACAAAAGTTTCAAATTATCAAAAAAACGAACAAAAACCTTGAGGTTTGATTCTGCCTTAAGGGTGTAATTGTAATATTATATGAATGTAAGGGGAATTTTTTAAGCTCTTTCTTTATTAATGGGGAATATATAAGAAGAAACCAAACCTCAAGGGGGGTTGTGTAAATTTGAAACTTCTCCAATTTTTTGTGTTTTTTTTTTCGTAAATACCTCAAACCTCAGGGGTGGTTTTTGTAACTATCCCTATTTATATTTTCAGCTTGATTCTTGTTTACAAACTCAAACAAAGTTCTTATAAGCTTCTAGGTGATAGAAGTCGAGAATCACTTTTTTTTTGTTTTTGTTTTTGCAAATACTCCCTTAGCTTTACTATTTTAATTGACAGGTAGTGCAAATGAAAAGTCGGGTTTTGGATTTTTTTAGGCTTTCAATTGTGTGTGCTACCACAAAGAAATTCCTCAGGTACCCCTCTTATATCTCTTAATTACAAAAGATCCATCTTTCGAATTCATAAATACCCTCTCGGCATTGTTTCTAGTTTACAAATTACACCTCTTGATACGGAATGGGATTTTATACTGTAAGTATTCGCTAAGAAAAAAAATACATAAGTCAAGGGGATATTTGCAAATTTTAAAGATAACTGGACCTTTTTTGCAATTTAGCCAAACTCCAGGTGTAGTTTTTGCAATTTTCAAAAGTTCACTCCTTAACTGTTGCTGTCCACAGGAGGTTCATTCAAGCAACACAAGTTTCTTATGAGGTTAGACGAAAAACGTGTTTCCACTCTTTTTGGAATTGAATTTACACTCTGGCATTTAAGGATGCATTTATTCTTCTCTTGACTATCATAAGTCATTCTTCTTTCCCAGGTAGATGTGTGGGCTCTTGGAGTGTATGCAATTGAAATGGCAGAGGTATGTTTTGTCTATTTGGGATCTAGTTCTAGAGAAGCCTTTATCCTCTTGCTTTTGGGTGACAATTAACAATCTCACTAAATCTTGCACTAATTCACAATCATGTTTGATGCTAAGTTGATGGTTGTTTGAATGCGGTTTTTCCAGGGGCTTCCTCCGAGAGCTGCTGTTCATCCTATGAGAGTAAGCCCACATACTTAGTACATGACTTTGATGTTACTTTTCATTGCCAAAAACAAGACTTAATATTAAACTGTCTTAGATGGAAATCTGGCATGCTGGAGCCAATGATTCGTTCAGAAATCAATCAGCTTTGATTAGGCATGAATTGTACATACTTATTCTGGTTATTGTCATTGGGAATAGGATAACAGATACTGAAGGGGGCGATGGTTACCATTCTATTTTGGAACTTTTCCCTGGAGGAGAAATGTTGAGATATTTCATGAAAAAATCTTAACAATTACACTATTCATCCCCTTTCACTATTTCCTCTCACCAATTACTTCAACTTATTTTTCAAAACAACCATCAAATCAATAATCATTATCACACATTTCCCCATATATTCACCCACTCTCATATTTCCAACTTCTAATCTCGTAAAATCATTATTTTACTATTTTTATAACAAATCAACTTTTATCATTACATTTATATCTCATATCCATTCACACTCTCAAAATTCTTTATTCTTATTAAAAAAATATCATCATTCTCTAACATAAAGAAAATTTCCAAAATAAAAGTGTATCCAGTCGCTTTCTGACCTTATCAATTCTCTAGAGCTGGATGGAATAAAATAATGCTGTTTGTCTTGAAACTTCAATGTCAAGAAAATATCGTAGGAAAATAAAGTTTACAAAGGGCCAAGTCCTAGCTTACTACTGCACAAATATTTGCAAAATATTGTTTAGTGTCATGTCCATTGTTTTTGTATTTACTGAAAAACTTGTTATGCTGTATGTGCGCACTGTTTTCTTTCTATGTATTGTAATTGTTTCATATATTTACAGGACTTATCCGAGATGCAAACGGTGGTTACATTGCAACTTTATTGGTGCATGCGTGCACTTGTGTAGCTGATACCTATTAGTCTGTTCAGGTATCTCATATACTTCACATATTTAACATACTAGAGTAAATCTGATATAAGAACATTATCAGAGTGGAATTCATCCTGCATAAAGATTGTGGAATCAAGATTCTACTATAGCTTTTGCAAAAGTGATTAAGCGAGTGCTGATGCCCTACAAATTTGTAGCATTTGCATTTAATGGATATAGCTTTCACACTTTGCCATCTCCTTGTTTATGATATTGATGTATAACATTGGATGCTTAATAAGTTCAAAACTTGTGATAGGTATTATTTATGATCTCCATTGAAACCTTTCCAGTGCTTCAAGAAAGAGAGAAATGGTTTGTCTTTGAATCTTTCTTTTAATTTTAGTAACTTATTGTGTGAATTTTCTTGTAGTGATGAATTGCTGACATTTATTTGTACATATTTTATTCAGAATTTTATTGACACTAACGAAGACTTTTTGGATTATTCATTCCATTCCCTTTTTAATTTGGTTATGATAGTATGTGGAGTACATCAATTTTTTCATGATTTTGTATGTTGGTTTGATTTAATACTATTAGTGATCTATATAATTTGGTTGGTTCATTGATTGATATTAGTATTGGCATTGCCACCAGCAACAAGATCTAAAGGGATGAAACCAGATTTTTTTTTGAGGCGGTTCTAATAAATAACGCCTCTGGCTGGGATGAATATTGAGGCGGTTCGGATGTAATAACCGCCTCAGATTCATTCCTTTGAGGCGTTTCGTATAAAGTAACCGCCTCCTTTTATGAATTATGGGGCGGTTCAATTGCAACTATAAAGACTATAGGCGGCGATTTTGTATAAGAACCGCCGCCCTAAGTCTCTTATTTACGGCAGTTTGAACCGCCGCCCGGTTAATTGTACGTATTTGCGACGCCTTGATTAGAGGCGGGTCAAAACCGCCCGCCTCTAATCACTGTTTTTCCACTTAGTGTTGCCAAAATATGAGGTGATGTGTTTATGAAGATCAATAATATTTAATGGGTTTTGATCTTTAAGCTTGACCCAATCGACGATACCACTCTGCACCATGCTCAAAATGGAACGAAGAGGAAGGTTGTAGGTTCTAGTGATTGAATAAATCTTATGTGATGTTTCACCTAGTTCTAATTTTTAATTATTTATGCATCGTACTCTGCCTTTTATTTTATTTTTATTATGAATAATTCTTATGTTTCTCTATTATTGTGGGCATTGATAGTCTCTTATTTTATATTTAAATATAAGTTGAATCTAATTTCATATAAATGGTTCATTAAAAATGGGGAATAGCAAACTTCCAGCTTTTGAAATGGTGTTATTTAACTAGATTGTCAGGCATCAGTGATGACATATTCAAAATTGGAGCATATATATTTTTTGTCACATTAGTTTTCCAGGCACATATTAATCATATAAATGATGATTGGTTTGATTCTTGGAATGCTCGCTTGAGAGGAAAAGAGTGGGAGCAAGTATAATACTAAAAGCCATCCCACATTGGAAATGTGAGTGATATAAATCTTGGTCAAAAATGTTTTGTTGCCTTGCCCCCAGGGAATGTAAAAGCATTGGCCTATATTATTGGTCCTTGGACTGTTGCTCAAAGTACATGGGCTTGGTCCGGGATCGAATCTGTAACAGGCTTGGCTTGGGCTTTGAGCCTTGTTCTGCACCTTTTTTTTAATACAATTTCATAATTTCAGTCACCCCAACTTCAAAAAAATTTGGCATCAGTAAAATATAAATCTTTTAGTACTAAAACGAAAATGTAAACCCTTGTCTAATGTTTGAAAAATAAATAAGATCATAAAATTTAAATCATAATTTATTATCTCCGACACCGATATCTTTTCTCTCCGATTTCGACTAACCTCAAAATGTTAATAATAAAATTATTGAGTATACTTTAATATATAAGGTGATTTGTAGTTTATTTTTTGCGCTTAACAACGTTCATCATAAACTCAATTCTTTTTATCAAGTTTTTTATGTGTATCTCATGCTGAACTGAATTATATTGCTTATAAATTACTATATTCACATATATTGTATTTATATGTATACAATGCTGATTTGAATGTTATTGCTTATAAATTACACTTGATCCAGCTTATATATATATCATTGGATACATGCACAATGGTCACGTAACAAACTGAATAACACGTTGAATAAATGATGGTTATCAAGAAATCACCCGGTTCTACATTCATAGTCGAGTACTCGTGTTATTTTAATATTATCCATTTCTAAATTATGGCATACATGCATTAGTGGACTAGTCACCGTGACTCGTCGTTTCTCAACATGAAAACATGCACGACAGTCTCTAAACAAATTTAACACCCTATTAGAGAAAATGCTTTCAACAAGAAATAATTCAGTTCTACATTCATAGTCGAGGAACCATGTCTTTTTTGATTATCCATGACTGAATTATGGACATGTATGCATTAAGGGACTAGTCGTCGTGAACGATATTACTCACAAGGAAAACATACACGACAGTACCCAAACAAATTGAACACCAACATCTGATAAACGACAACCATAATAAATTATTTTACGTGTACTGACTTGATATTGGCTTTTTTTTAGTTCATAATTTAAGTCTTAGAGGTGTGGTCAAATTTACGGAAAGTAGTATAATGCCATCTAATTTTAACTATATCTTTGAAAATAATTGTTAAATCATTATAAGCATATTTCAATACTTTTAAATTCACCTTTCCAAAAAAATAATTTAAAACTCAAATTATATCCCAGCAGTTTTGAAAAAAATGCTATCAATTTTCTTAACTCTGACTTTTGAAATTTTGAGATTTTTACAAACTGTGACTTTTTCGAAATATACATATGACATATCTATCCCGCTTTTTTCTACACACACATGCATTTTTTGAATTTTTTAGTGTAGTTTATCTTTGGAAGGATATTTTCACACCCACTATATACACATAATCATATCTGCTCCATTCATAATAAATTACATTATGCTAAGAATAATTAATTTATTTACTTTCACACACACACACACACACACAATGTGTTGAATATGCCCATGTTGAACATTATGTACGAACGGACAATATTTTGTAGGATATCCATAAGTTTTGTGTATTTTTAGGTTTCAATGACATGTGATTGGCCATCACAATGCAATTATTTTTATATTGGATCTAATTTTAACTCTAATAAAGTGATCAATCACATTAGTTGTGATTCTACAAAAAAAAAAAAAAAAAAAAAAAAAAAAAAAAAAAAAAAAAAAAACACTGAAATCCCGATAGAGGGATTAAA
>BMAC01000476.1:349705-352205 GCA_014905375.1 Phtheirospermum japonicum
TTCCAGTGCTTCAAGAAAGAGAGAAATGGTTTGTCTTTGAATCTTTCTTTTAATTTTAGTAACTTATTGTGTGAATTTTCTTGTAGTGATGAATTGCTGACATTTATTTGTACATATTTTATTCAGAATTTTATTGACACTAACGAAGGACTTTTTGGATTATTCATTCCATTCCCTTTTTAATTTGGTTATGATAGTATGTGGAGTACATCAATTTTTTCATGATTTTGTATGTTGGTTTGATTTAATACTATTAGTGATCTATATAATTTGGTTGGTTCATTGATTGATATTAGTATTGGCATTGCCACCAGCAACAAGATCTAAAGGGATGAAACCAGATTTTTTTTTGAGGCGGTTCTAATAAATAACGCCTCTGGCTGGGATGAATATTGAGGCGGTTCGGATGTAATAACCGCCTCAGATTCATTCCTTTGAGGCGTTTCGTATAAAGTAACCGCCTCCTTTTATGAATTATGGGGCGGTTCAATTGCAACTATAAAGACTATAGGCGGCGATTTTGTATAAGAACCGCCGCCCCTAAGTCTCTTATTTACGGCAGTTTGAACCGCCGCCCGGTTAATTGTACGTATTTGCGACGCCTTGATTAGAGGCGGGTCAAAACCGCCCGCCTCTAATCACTGTTTTTCCACTTAGTGTTGCCAAAAATATGAGGTGATGTGTTTATGAAGATCAATAATATTTAATGGGTTTTGATCTTTAAGCTTGACCCAATCGACGATACCACTCTGCACCATGCTCAAAATGGAACGAAGAGGAAGGTTGTAGGTTCTAGTGATTGAATAAATCTTATGTGATGTTTCACCTAGTTCTAATTTTTAATTATTTATGCATCGTACTCTGCCTTTTATTTTATTTTTATTATGAATAATTCTTATGTTTCTCTATTATTGTGGGCATTGATAGTCTCTTATTTTATATTTAAATATAAGTTGAATCTAATTTCATATAAATGGTTCATTAAAAATGGGGAATAGCAAACTTCCAGCTTTTGAAATGGTGTTATTTAACTAGATTGTCAGGCATCAGTGATGACATATTCAAAATTGGAGCATATATATTTTTTGTCACATTAGTTTTCCAGGCACATATTAATCATATAAATGATGATTGGTTTGATTCTTGGAATGCTCGCTTGAGAGGAAAAGAGTGGGAGCAAGTATAATACTAAAAGCCATCCCACATTGGAAATGTGAGTGATATAAATCTTGGTCAAAAATGTTTTGTTTGCCTTGCCCCCAGGGAATGTAAAAGCATTGGCCTATATTATTGGTCCTTGGACTGTTGCTCAAAGTACATGGGCTTGGTCCGGGATCGAATCTGTAACAGGCTTGGCTTGGGCTTTGAGCCTTGTTCTGCACCTTTTTTTTAATACAATTTCATAATTTCAGTCACCCCAACTTCAAAAAAATTTGGCATCAGTAAAATATAAATCTTTTAGTACTAAAACGAAAATGTAAACCCTTGTCTAATGTTTGAAAAATAAATAAGATCATAAAATTTAAATCATAATTTATTATCTCCGACACCGATATCTTTTCTCTCCGATTTCGACTAACCTCAAAATGTTAATAATAAAATTATTGAGTATACTTTAATATATAAGGTGATTTGTAGTTTATTTTTTGCGCTTAACAACGTTCATCATAAACTCAATTCTTTTTATCAAGTTTTTTATGTGTATCTCATGCTGAACTGAATTATATTGCTTATAAATTACTATATTCACATATATTGTATTTATATGTATACAATGCTGATTTGAATGTTATTGCTTATAAATTACACTTGATCCAGCTTATATATATATCATTGGATACATGCACAATGGTCACGTAACAAACTGAATAACACGTTGAATAAATGATGGTTATCAAGAAATCACCCGGTTCTACATTCATAGTCGAGTACTCGTGTTATTTTAATATTATCCATTTCTAAATTATGGCATACATGCATTAGTGGACTAGTCACCGTGACTCGTCGTTTCTCAACATGAAAACATGCACGACAGTCTCTAAACAAATTTAACACCCTATTAGAGAAAATGCTTTCAACAAGAAATAATTCAGTTCTACATTCATAGTCGAGGAACCATGTCTTTTTTGATTATCCATGACTGAATTATGGACATGTATGCATTAAGGGACTAGTCGTCGTGAACGATATTACTCACAAGGAAAACATACACGACAGTACCCAAACAAATTGAACACCAACATCTGATAAACGACAACCATAATAAATTATTTTACGTGTACTGACTTGATATTGGCTTTTTTTTAGTTCATAATTTAAGTCTTAGAGGTGTGGTCAAATTTACGGAAAGTAGTATAATGCCATCTAATTTTAACTATATCTTTGAAAATAATTGTTAAATCATTATAAGCATATTTCAATACTTTTAAATTCACCTTTCCAAAAAAATAATTTAAAACTCAAATTATATCCCAGCAGTTTTGAAAAAAATGCTATCAAT
>BMAC01000476.1:354705-370514 GCA_014905375.1 Phtheirospermum japonicum
ATATAATATATGAGTGCGCAATGGTTTTATAACTATTGAGCTGAATATACCCATTGAGTTATGGTGGAACATGGTTATCATTAATCCATATAAAACTTGATGCCCAGTTGGTGTGATTGAATGGACCTCGTTCTAAAGTGGCGAGGATGGCTTCGAGCTGAATTACCTGTAATTAGTTTAAGATTACAAATGACAATTTCAAATTAAATGATACAATACACAAACTTATATACTACAGCTCTCGCCCGTTCTTTTCTATGCTTCGTAGCCCCTACGTCTCTAAAAGTGTCCAATATGAATATTTCCTTAATGCGTAAGTCAGTTACGCATTAATACCAATGCATATTTTCATCATTCACTAGTATTAAAATTCGCCTGCAATCCAAATGTGGCCCCCTGAATATATCATCGACACGGAAAACATATTTTTGACAAGACCATGTTTTGTGGAGACAAAAAAAAAGTATTGTATGTTCCATATGATAGTTGAACGTATGAGTCGGATGATATACTGTTTCTTAAATGAACTTCATTGTCAACACCCACTCATTGCGAGATTGTCTTTCCTTACATATCCAACTCCAATTATGAATTGCAACAAAATCAAGCACCTACGAACATTAAAACCAAATATGGGAATGTAAGTTTTGCATTATCTACTTGAAGCCACCAACTAATAACTCAAAGACACATATGAACGTACCCCATTCTTGAACCACCAAGAATGCTGAATCGAGAGCAATTCGTGTCTTGTCAATAACCATTCTCCATACTCGACCAACACAATATTAATTGACATAAAAATAAATGGAAGAGAGATGATTAAATATTTTGACAAAATAATCGATATTTACAAGTAAAGTGATAATGAATAGTTTCGAGATGACTCTTTGAGAAAATTGAAACTCCGTCCATATTCCAATAATACATCATCTAATGGCATGTCAATACAAATGATATTGAAAATGTCCTCCAATTGGCAATTTGAATCTTGCACAATTATTTTTGGTGAGATAGGCTCCTCAAAGTCAAGATTCACTGGTTCCACACCAATACCGGGTTTTGGCTTTGAATCATTGTCAAGTGTGTCACCATCCAGTTGTTTGACCATGCACGTATTTTCATGGTCCTGTTCTGGTATGACATGCAATTCCTCTTGGTGCGGTGTCGATACTTGGTGTTGGTGTGATGACGATGGTTGTTGGGGTTCCATGGTGGACGAATACCTTGGTTGCATAATATCTATGATAGTTGCAATTCCTTTGTTCAGTAGCATCAACTGCTCCATCACGACCGAATCGCTATTAGGAGTTGTGTTATGCGCCGACGGCGGGCTGGAGGGAGCAAAACCACTTAGGCACATCTGCACATAGGTAATTAAGAAAAATGACAATGTAATCCCGATGATAGCCATATTAAGTGCCCATACACCAATGGTTTCATATTTCACTTACAAACCTGCTCATGTAGCCATTGTAGTTCTTAAAGAGGACTATCGCTCGATTCACTTTTGCCTACATCCATTATTCGACAAGTGGATTCCAAGGTGATGTTTACTTCCTTAATTCAGGATACGCTTTGGCCAGAATACTTAGGAACGCAACCTTCGCAAAAAAGTACATTAACACACATAAATAAGTTTATGAATTGTATGTATCAGTTAGGAAGATGCACATAAATTTCATTCCATGGTACCTGTAAGAGAACAATGCAGCCCGTCACATATGCATCGCTCTTAGTTTTCATCACAAGAATACCATTGACAAGCCTAGCCAAAACAAATTCCGACCTATTATATGACTGAACCAATTGTGGTTCCATAATATAACCTAAGAATTAGGTGTATGATTGATTATCCCTCATTTTTGAAAACAACACAGCCAAGAATACAAGAGTTAAGTATAGTACGTAGAATTCATCACCAAGTGACTCACACGCAGACACCTTATCATATAAATCTTTGTATTATATCACTTGACCGACATATCTAGTAAATAGAGAAATATACTTAGTTATACTGTCAAATATTTTTGAGGGTTTTAGACCCCCACTGCACGATATACCTAACACTAATTATACCAATTTGGAATCAAAATAGATCTGAACACCACAAATGGTCAAAGTTCTATTTTCAATATCAAAATTTTAATCAAAGTTTTAATCAATTTTAGATCTAGTTGTCTCAAAACTATGTGGCGGAACACTCTGAATCCAAGACAATTAATTCGTAGTCATTGTTCGTTACTGGATTTTATGTGCGGAGATATCAAACCTTGTAGTTTGGTGCAATGCATAAGATCATTACCATCTATCTCCTCGGGAACCTGTCCATTTTGGCCTTCGAAGAGCACTTGGACTCATACGATGTCGACATGCCTTACATGGTCCCCTTTACAGTACTAGATGGTGTTCCCTCTACATAGTTCTTGCGCGATCATTTGTTTGCACTCTTCACCTGTAGATTCATTGGTGCCATCGATCGCTTTTATCAATTTTATAGAAAAAAGTATGAAGTATATATGAGGGATGATTCAATGCTACGCCAGGTTATGGAGTGGATATAAACCCTCGTTTTTTTGTTAGGGTAAATGTCAGAGAATCAACGAATCCTATTTTGGAGGGGATAATGGGTGCATATTTGTTTTCCAATACCATAGTGATCACGTCCTACGATCACAGTAATGGTGGAATTGTGTTGTTATTTACACGTAAAATATGAAATTAAATATTATAGGAGATTTTCTACCCCCAATACGTATTAGGACACATTTAGATTTTTTTTCTCCAGCATCTATTTTTTTTTTTGTAGTAATCCCCGTGATCTAAGTGTATTCTAATAAATTAATAATATACAAATTTATTTTGTGTATTTCAACCAATACATCGGCTGCCATAAAATTAATTAGTTATAATATAAATAAATATGTTATCATTGACATGCATGTGTGTGCATACACACACACGCGCGCGCTCGTTTTATCACCCTGGACATACAATCAAATTAATACCTCAACCCAATTGTAGTTCGATATGTCTATGGATTAATCGATGTTTTATTAAAATATTGATTTCATGATGTAACAAAAATAATAAAATAATATTTCAAGAAATTATAAAGAAGAAAAAGAATTGATTTTACAAATTATTTCTACCAATATGACGTCATTGATTTTATCATATGTGTCATTCAATTCATTTGAAGTATACATACACACACGCACGCACGCACACACACGCACGCACACATACACACACACATGAGGGATTAGTTGTTTATTATCGCTCTTAACAACGATCATCATAAACTCGATATATAGTAATATAAAAACAATAACATTCAATTCATTGTGATATATATCAAACTGAATTGAATATTAGTGTCTTTAAACTACTATATATCGAGTTTATGATGAAACGTGTTAAGAGAGAATAATAAACTACTAATCTCCCTTATATATTAATGTATACTCAACCATTTAATTCCTGAAATCGTATAGATTTCTAATATTTGGTATTATCTATTCCTAATATTATCAAGTATTGGTATTGATCAATTCACGGAATATTATAGATAATTTTGGAAATTGATGACATTGGGAATTGATAATTAATATTGGAAATCGATAACTTTGTGGACATGATCAATTCTCAACATTTATCAATAATAGTGGGAATTGATAATATTAGGAGCAGAAAATTCCCCATATCAAATTCCAATATTATCGATAAAGTTATATATTCCAAATATGTATGTTATCACTTCAGGTCTATTGATTTGTTATTTTTAATATATATTGTCATTAAGGAAAGAAAAATTAAGCACGTAAATAAAAATAATTAATATACACTTAAGGAATTAGGTGGATAACCCCTAGATTTGGACCTCACCCTCCACAGAAATGATACATTTACACTAGAAGAAGAAAAAAACATAATGAGATAGAAGATATAGCCGCACCAAAACAAAATGAAAAAAAGGGAAATTAATCTGCACCAAAACAAAAAAAATTAAAAAAATGAAAAGGAGGAAGCTCATGGCATCTGTTACTTCTTATCTCCGTTCCTCCATAAGTTCAAGTAGTGGTTCTTCCGTTCTAGTGCCCTCCAAAATCGGCGGTGCAGCCGAGCTACTCTTGCTTGGAGATCCTCATTCTCCACAACCAGCCGATCTTTATCTACTGTAAGGATATTGTTCTATTGAATGAGGTCCACTATGTTGAATAGTAGGTCATTCATGTCATTATTCATGTGACTGCCTGGCATCAAGATGACCGGGGCCTGGGTGACCTCACCCTCTGAGGAAATGCCGCTGGAAACAAACATGGGAAATAGTGGAAGTATGTGGAAGAAAAGTAATATGAAAGAAGTGATGTGTGGGGGATTAATAGAACAAACCCTTAAATAGATTTATACTAGCATGATAAGTTAATTAATGAGAAGTGAAGGGTCACATTAGGGAATCGAGTAAAAGCTTCCATTGCCAGTTGACCAAAATGAGGATCCCAAATTGCATGGGCAATAGTTCTTATATGTGAAGGGTCCTGTACCCATGATTCAAAATTTCCTTGCCAAGTAACATGAAACAGATTTCTGGAAGTCGACAGAACTAATTGCTAATTGACTAAAGTGAGAAGAAAATATTCAAAATATTACGCATGGGCCATTGAGTGAAATTTAGATAAAACGGTTGTGGTATATTTATTTGAAGAATGTCGGCTTGTTTATGAATGTAGGTTTGCATAAAAGATCACGACTCACGTGAATTAGGGCTACATATCTTACCTTAAGATATTAGATGAGGAATGATGGATAGGTGAGCATTAGTAAAACAAAATCCTGATGAAAAACCTATCCCGTATCTTAAAGTGATTGAATGTTCTGCTTTTTCTGTTCTAGGTGTTTAATTTGAAACTATCTTCATTGTACTTTTCTTTTTAAATATTATGGTTTAGACTTTGTTTGTTTCTTTAAAATGTATACCTGGTTTATATTCCGACACACACACACACACACACACACCTCTGTTCTGCATTCATAGTCAAGTACACATGTGTTTTTTGGGTTATCCGTTTGGGAATTTATTAATTTTCTTTTAAAGTGAGAAATATATTTAATTATAATTATATTTGCCATTATATTATTATTGTTGTTGGACTTAATTAAGTCATCTAATTTTGGTAAGAGTTCTATGACTAATGAAATTGATATGGAATTAATGAGTACATACCTTATAGAATCAATATAAGCGATTATGAGAAACACTAATGGATAACTATATAAAGATTGCATCGCTATGGTCCCCAATAAACTAAATCATTCATTTTTTTACTCTTCCCATCAAGATAACTCTTATGAGGTTTATTTGAGAAAGATAATAAATCTAACCCAAACCATTGTGTTCTCGCGCTTGCTTTAGGATTGGAGCTCCATGTCCCGTGTACGGTGACTAGATTTCTGAATACGATTATGACTACGAATCCACGTGTTCCTTTAATCCATAAATCTTTAATGATTATAGCATGATGTTTATATCCTAAAATTATTTCGCATGTTTTAGGATATGATTTATGAATTCTGTATGTTTGTTTATCTATAAATTTCCAACATATTCATGTCTATATCGTGGACATGCATGCATTAGTGAACTCATCGTCGTTAACAACGATACCCCCCATGAGAACATGCACGACAGTCTCGAAATAAATTGAAGTCTAACATCCTATAACGACAACCATGATAAATCATCTTGTACTTACTCGCATTGGCTTCTTTATTACATAAGTTAAGCTTCAAATCGATTTCTAATGTATGAAAATTTGTCCAACGCCATCTAATCTCATACTATATATTCGTCAACAAGTGTTACATTATTATTATGTATGTATGTATGTGTGTGTGTGTGTGTGTGTGTGTGTTCCATAAATCTTACACCTGTGATAGAACCACCGATGACCTACATCAATAAATAAGTAATGCAGGGCGGTTGTACCACATTCCCCATAAACACAAGAGCATACCCTCACAAACAGTGAGTTATCAAAGGTTTTATCAGATCAAAGATACTTTTTAATTTAAACTATTGGATATTTACTAATTGGCAGCAGTTAGGTCTAAATTATGGAGTGGACCATTCATTGCGATGAGAGATGCGAGGGAGAAAGTTCAACTGGTGAACCACTCGCAGGCGATGAGGAAGCACACACGAAATAGCGCCAGATTTCAAGGGTTTACAAATGGATGAGAATGTTGTTTTAGGGATGGTCTTCAATACGTCAGAGGAGGTAGATTCATTCTACTTCGGGTATGAGAGACAAATGGGATTTGCTGTCCGAATATGCCACAAAATAGTCAACAAGAATGAGATCTTGAAAAACAAACAATGGGATTGTTCTCCTTCCGGAGTTCGTAGGCCGACTAACCCTTCCAAAACAAGATCCTGAAAGGAGACACTGCCAATAAGATGTAATTGCCCCACCCAATTCTGCATCACACATGATATCCAAACAAAGTTTTATAGTGTTACTTAATTTCACACCTCCCACAATCATGCTTTGGATACTCCCGACACATTACACCGTTTAAAGGGTAATATGTGATAATGATTAGAGTTAATGTTTGCGAATTATTTTTTCAAAATATTATCAATTTTAAAATTCACCTTTGGATTTAATGTGGTTGTCCTTGAGATTACTCAAATGGATTATATTTACGCATTCAAATTCATTTTACGACATCAAGTGGTTTTTTGCTTACACATTCTTTCTATTTAATCGTTCAATAGGTTTTTTCAACGTTTGTGAATCTACTATGTTAATATAAATGTCCAAACGAGTGGCCTCACATTAGTTGTAAATGTGTAACATTATTGAGCGGCTAACATATAAATATATATCAAGTGTTTTATGTATATTTGTTGACACTGAATCAAATGGCATCTATTATTATTTAATTTACTAATCTGGAGAACATACCCACAAAAACCATTTTGTCATTTATGAGCTTTGAGTGTCAATAGTCTTTTATTGGACTATTGATAATAGGGGTCAGCAAGACTATGTACGTGCATTTTATAATACGTTTTCATATGAAACACTATTTCCGCCTCTAATTACTTGTTGTGTGTCACACTTTTATACATTTCACAAACTCAAAAGGCATTGATGAGCCTCTTGAGAGACTCAGACGTATGCTCATGCTAGAGCATTAGGCATTTGGAATAGTTTGAAGGAGGTTTAGGTAGTTTATCTAGAAAAATAAAGATTTATACAACTTCATGAACAAGCAACAAGTTGACACGATCCGAGATGGAGACATCTAGACAATATTAGTTATACTTTAAGGGATGAAGATCAATGACCCTAATTTGGTTTTCAAAAATACTTACAACATCGATTTAAATCCTTACTAAACTATTTGGGTGAGACAAGTTTTCTTCCAATGTATTTCATCAGTTTGGTGATGTCTTGATTGTTGATAATATGTTCAAGACTAACACGTATTGATTTCCATTGGTCTTCTTGTCTGGTATAGATAACTACTTCAAATCAACTGTTTTTAAAAGTGATTTATTATATAACGAGATGATAGAATCATACGTATGGTTGTTTAAGACATTTCTTGAATCCATGGGTAGTAAGGCACCCGATGTGATCGTGATTGACCAAGATGATGCTACACATGCTACAATAAAAGTGGCATTCCATAATGTATTACACAGACTTTGTGGATGGTATCTTCAATGAAACTGCACCCAAAAGGTGAAAGTCCGTGCATTTTGCACTGCTTTTGGAAAGTTAATGATGAAGCGATGCACCGTGCAAGAGTTTGAGTATCTTTGGTCCACTATGATTGTAAAACATGGGGTCACGCAACACTCATGGGTGAAAGAGTTTTATGAGAAGAGAGAATTATGGGCCGAGGCTTATTTTCAGGTGAATTTCATGGCAATAACAAGGACAACTCAGAGAGCCAAGTCACTGAACACGTTTTTCAAGCAATATGGGAAGGCTAGAAGCACCATCATAAAGTTTTTGAAACACTTCCACAGTGTAGTTTCGGAGATGCGCACGCCTAAAGAGCCCCTAAACATATCCAACAAAAGGCCCCATTATATGTTATGCATTGTCAGATGGCCACAGTCTACACACCAGCAATAATGACATTAGTCGAGAAAGAGACTATTTAAGAACAATGTTTTATCATTGTTGTGTATAATGTGGATAGCCAAAGTCGTGCAGTGAGTTTTGTATTGGAGAAATATGTGTTGGGTAAAAAATAATAAATGGTCGATGCATGTGGATTTAGAAGCAGGAAAGTTCGTGTGCGATTGTCAAATGCTAGAGGCGGATGGCCCGCCATGCCGTAACTTGTTCACTGCTTTTGGAAATCTAAATATCCATTCTTTACCGCCTTAGTGCATGCGTGAAAGATAGACTACATAATATGGTCAATCATTGCGAGTGCATATAATAAAATATGTGATTATTTGGGGTTATGTTATAAATTAGATAGCAAATGTGGCTCATTGGGGTTATGTTGTAATTTATAAAATAATTGTGGTCATAATAATATTTTTAAGTTTAAGTTTTTATTTATTAAATATAAGAATATTACATATTGTTTTAATTAAAGGGGTAGGGTTGTAATTTTATAATTAAAATATTATATATTATATTCTAAAAGGTGTAAAGTCCTATACAGATCTTTGTACGATGAATTTTTATACTTGTACATCTGTACAAAAAATTGATTGGTCTTGATTAAATTTGGGCAAGATCTAATAGTTAATAATAGCTTACCCACGGTCATGCCTGTACAGCGATGCTTTACCGTAGAAGCACCCATGTTTTATTGAATGGGATACCTTTTGTTTTTCAATTGACAATAATAAATATAAAAATAAAAAAAGAAAGTGTGCAAACAAGACTACAAATTGTGCCTACAAGCAGAAAAAGGGTGATGGTATATATTGCATCATGCATTGTGCATTCAGTTTCTTATGTGTGATGAATACGTATGTTATGTGATAAATATGTATATTATGTTTGATGATCATGGATGCAAGCAACACGGATCTTATCATCGAAGTACTTAAAATCTGATTAACGAAAATTATAATGTGCATCTCGTCGAAAATGAATATGTATGTTATATGCGATTAATATTCATAATACATACATATTCAATACAAAACATATAAATTCATCACACAGGGCACATATATTCATCACACGGAGCATCTGTATTCCTCCTACATAAAACACAATTTTTAATTTTCTCAAAATTAATATAATACAATCATATCCATTACACATAACATCCAGGTTCATCGCACAGAACATGCATATTCATCATCACACAGAATAGTGCACTACAAATATTTAATTAGGAACTGGGTGCAACATGCATGGTTCACCCGGTGCACAGTATAACTTGCCGCATAAAGGAGCCTCATTAAAACCTTGTAAGGTAAATCTACCCTTGTCAAAAAAAACCTATAGGAAAAGGGAGTACCCCAAGAACCGAGTGCAAATATACAAGTTTCAAACTAGAAACATCCACAAGCTAACTACATTAATTAAAAATAAAAAACACAAGGTAACTAAAATGTTAAGCCTACCTAAAGTATTATTTTCCATACGCATCATTGCTCAAGGCCTCGCTAACTTCTGCTAGCACCGTGAAGCTCCAATAAAAAAGGCGACCTAATTTGGCAAGACCATCATCCAACTTATTGCCCTCAAGGAAGATGTGAGAACACCTAACCTTCATGCATGTAATAAGAAAAGTCTGCGATGCCACCTATTGAAAATTCGCCAAGGCACTGAAGTGAATTTTTTATCCAAAGCATATATGGAAAAAGTAGAGTCTAATTCGATCAAAAGATAAGTCCAATTCAATCTATGAGCTATGTCAATAGCCAAATCATTGCCATTAATCCCACCTGAAAAGCGTACCCTTGCCCAATAGAGACTGAGAAACAACTCTTACAAATGCTTCTTGGCTGTATGTGGACTCGGTTTTCATGATTTATAAAAATCAATTTTCTACTGTTGGGATACCAAATAAATAGTAGAAAACTTGTTTGTTTTGAGATTTTGAAGAAGGTATTTACTGTATATGTCAAATCATATTTGGTCAGCGGGGGTTGTATTATTTTACTTTGTTATTGTGAATTGAATATAATTTATTTGTAGGTATATTTGAATGTGTAATGATGTATTGAGTATGTGTGTGTATGTGTGTGTGTGTCAATTAACATATATATTTGATATGAAGAATCCAACTATTTTCTTAATTTCTTTTTTATATATAATATTGAAGGATAATTTCATTTTTGGTACATTGTGTTGGCCATTTTCCACAAAAGGTATGTGATGTTGGCCAGCATCAAATCACGTCTTCTAAGTTGACAAATTCATCAAATAAGGTACATTTTTATTACATTCGGGCCGAAATGCTGATGTGGCATGATTATATAATTTCTTATCATTTTTTATTTAATTTTAAATATTAAATGGAGTCGAAAAGTTATTTTTGCCCTTCCTTCCCCATTAATTTCTTTTATTATATTTTCTCTCTTATTTTTTATTTTCCCTTTTCTATTTTTCCATTTTCATTTATTTTTCATCCTTTTCCCCAAATCTAACCCCAGCCGTCCCCAAACAAATCTCGACTTGGATCATTTCCATCTTCCATGGCCACCGCCTACGAGCCGCCACCTTTCCTCCTCTCTCCGCCGACAACTCCAAAAAGACCATCGTAATCCGGTCAGTCTGGTCCGACAACTTTGAGTACGAGTTCAATCTTATCCGCCTCCTCATCGATCGCTACTCCTTCGTCTCCATGGACACCGAGTTTCCCGGCATCGTCATCCGCCACCAGAACCCATACTCGGACCTGCGCTCAACCATTACCAGACCTCAAATCCAACATCGACGCGCTCAACCACCACCACCACCTATGGCAGCTCCGCCGTCTGATAAAAATATTTCTCAAACCAAACTCGAGGTCCCTGAAGGCTGGGTATTAGTTACTAAGCCTAATCAAAAGGGGGCAAATTGTTATTGAGGTTGTCTGCTAAAGTTTTTTTTTGTCTGCTCTGCTAATTTTTTTTTTTCCCATTTGTTGAATGGATGTGATTTCGGGAGTAACCCTAAGTGTTATTGAGGTTGTTTTCTTGTTTATCCCTAATTGAACACTTTGATTTCAGAAAAAATGTGTTTAATTTTTTTTTAAAACAAAAATTTCGAAACAATTTCTGATCTGCATAAAAATCAGTTGAAACCAGCAAATGGATAATAGAAGATGCCGATGAAGATGCAGATGAAAATTTAGGTATTTAGATTTGAATTCTGAATGAATAATGGTGATCTTATTGGTAAAGTCTATTCTAACTTGTATTACTTGTAGTAATTAATTGTTAGTACTATTACTAGTTTTTTTTTTTCTTTTTGGTGAAATGATGGTACAGAGCCTGGGAACTTAATGCTACAGCCGCGATGGCGATGACTGAGAAGACAAGAAGATAATTTTAGTTTCTCTTTTCCTTCTTTTTTTTCCTTTAATTGTACTTGTTAAAGTTTTTTTTTACAACTTTATTTATTAGTTTATAGTAATATTTCAGCTTTATTTATTAGTTTATGCAAGGTTAATTTATATATTCTTATTAATTTTAAAATTATATATTTTTTTCTATTTTAAATAAATTCATGAATATATTTATTTAAGTTGAACATAATAATTTTACATATTTATGATATAATTTTAAAATACTTGTATTAAGAAATATTTTTAGTTGTACAAAAATGTTAGAAAGAAAAAACTATTCAACAATATTTTTAAGAAAGAGAGAAATGAAAAAAGAAAAGAAATAAGGAGGGGTAAAACAGACTTTTCTCTTCATTTAATATTTAAAATTAAATAAAAAATGATAAAAAAATAAATAATCACGCCACGTCAACATTTGGGCCCGAACATGATAAAAATGTACATTTTTTGATAAATTTGCCAACTTAGTAGATGTAGTTTGATGCTAACCAATATGGCTTATGTTTTTTGGAAAGTGACAAATTTTTCCTAATATTGATCTTAAATTGTAGGTTAAAAAATAATTAATATGAAGATTTTCATGTAAAATGGACAAAAAAAATAAGTTATGAATATTTATTTAAAATTAGAATTAAAGAAAATATAAGACTTGGTTAATTTGAAGAACTAGTTGTGAATCTGCTTTTGACAACTCATAGTAATAGAACTGTGAAGTTAGAGTCCAACTATTTCATAGTTAGAAAAGAAATACATATATAATGTAAAATAAATTCTTCTTATCTTCTCACTCTGTCTCTTTCTCTCCAAACTAAAGCTGACAGACAACCTCAAAAAAAATATTGGACCAAAAAAATGGTTAAAGATGGATAAATTTATCATTCAAATTGGGCCGAAAATCATGACTTGATTTTCTCAACTTGGCTTAGTATGTTTGAAGTTTTTTTCCTTTTGAATCATGAATTTGTTATATGGGTGGCGTGAGAAGTAGGACTCCATTGGCGATGGCTTCTAATGGTGGGTTACGATAACGGAAGGCGAAAGTGATGGCAAATTCATTTCGAGGGACGAGATAGAGTCTGATGAAAGCCAATAAAGAAATTGGGTTTGAAGGAGGATGAAGATGGTCATTCTAGCGTTCATCCATGCCTCAAGTTCCTACTCCAGTTGCACACGTTCCCTGTTCATCCGCTCCTCAAATGTTCGCTCCCGCTACACATTTAAGAGATCAGACATGTTGTACTTATCTTCTATCGTTTGCTGAGCTAATCTCGTGGCCTCTATCTCTCCCTGCTACGTCTGAAGTTCCCTCACCTGAGTCATGTCGTAATGGTAGGAGGAAGAAGTGATGCCCTTAAAACTCTTCGTCGAAGCCACCAACTTCAAGAAGCATCCAATGCCGTAATGTCGGCCGTTACTCGACCCGACGACATTGAGATAAATATAGTCAACCTTGTTATCTGGATCTTATAGCACGTGCCTCATCCAGACATCTATAGTACTCCTCCTAAAATACAAACCGTTAGTAAATTCAACATCTATATGAAAACTGATTCGTACATATTATTGTGTCTTTTTTTGTGTGCTTTAATTTGGTTTGAGTTGTATTTTGTCCCATTTTTCTAATTTTGTGTTTTCGTATATTTTGTCATCTTTTTAGTGTTTTTCATATTTTTTCTCTCATTTTTCTAGATTTTTATGTTATTTTGCCTTGTTTTTGGACAGTCGAGCGAGCCCAAGCGCGTTCCTAATGATCACAAATAACTCGATTTGATGAAAACACAATCTGGACCTATGGAGCACAACCATCGATTAATGCTCCATCGATGGCCAATCGACACTCCATCAACATATCCATTTTTCCAGCATCGACGGAAGTCCATCTCGGCAATTTTTGGGCAAAATTACCATTTTGCCCCCAATTTCACCTATTTAAACCCAAACCTAGGTGCATGTTGAAGAGGCTTTTGAACACCTTAGGGTTTGGATGCCCAATCTTTTCTTATCCTCTTATTTTCATTCTTCTGCACCTCAATCCTAAAATCCTTAATTAGCTTAGGTAGTAGAGCTTTAGTGTAGTAATTAGTTAACTTAATTAGTGTGTAGAGAAGCTTAGTGTAATGTGGTGAAGTAGTTGCTCTTTTGATTTCAAGACTTGAAGAACTTTAGTGTGGGAAATTTGTAATTGTTGTTTTCTTGAATTTTCTTGTCAACTTCTATGAATGTTTGTAGCAATCTATTCTCTCAAGTATGGTTTGTAGTTTAGATGTTCAAGATTTTATTGTATTGTTCTTGAGCCTTTAAATACCAACATTGTTATCTTCTTGCTTTCTTTCAAGCTTTTTTTTACCTCTTTCGGCATGTTTTGGATAGTTAGCAGTGATTTCTTGCTTAGTTGTTACTGTAGACTAGGTTATTGATTAATATATGTTCAAGCATTATATTTCTTTGACTTTTTAGTTATAATTTTAATGCTGTTTTTTCTCCATGCCTTGTCTTATTTTATTTAAACTTGATTTATGAGTTCGTGATTTTACAAGCTTGATTATGGATTTTTCTATTGGTTTAATTGTGTTTATACTTGCTCTTAAATTATGTTATTGTATTTCTTGATAAGTATAGATTAGGATTTATGGGTCAAGGGTAAAATGAGTTTAGAACCATGAATTGGTAATTATTAGGTATTTAACTGAGAATCGGGATTGACAACCCCGATTTGTAGATTAAGTGTTTGATAAATTGCCAATTGATCGTGGAGATGAGTTTAGAACCCTTGACCCTCATTTTATTAATCATTCCAGAGCTTTACATTTTAATTCTCGTCTTAGTTGTTTAGAACTCAAAACCCTAAAATTGATCATGTGTTTATCTTAGATTCTTCTTTCTTTTATCATTTGTCAATCAAACACAAAATCTGCTTCCGATTAATCTTACTCGCGAGATTCGATTTTAGTCACCTCACCGCACTACGAATAACTCTGTTCTCTTGGGGGCGGTCCTCAAACGTTTGTAAAAAATGTAGTGCATTTGAGATAACTTCAAAAATAAAAAAAAAAGTTAATTTATAAATATTTAGCATAAAAGATCCTTACATCGGTAATACTAGATTTCGTATAAAGCCACATGCCATCAGTCTTCCTGTGCGTACGTGATTTGAACTTTTCCGCACCTATTTTTATTTAAATTTGTCAATTTTAAAAAGTTCGCCCGCAAGAGAATGGGACCACTTGTAGGTGGGTAAGCTGACTCGTGTCGATCTAAAAGGAAAGTTAGATTCGGAAGTTCATTTCGTATTTGTTTTCACGAATAAGAAAATAATAAAGAAAAACTAATCTAAACACTTAAAACCAAGAAGTTGAATTGAATGTCGAACAATAAAATAAATTTTTTTGAGAAGAATTAAGAAAACAAGAGTTCTAGATCTTCCAATCGTCTCCACGACCTCTTGGGAAAACCCAATTGAGGGTTCTAAAGGAATCTAGGCTCTAGACCCGTAAGATCTAGCCAACAAACTCCATCAATCTCTGTTGGAATTTGATGGTACAGTCGCGCAGCGAAAAACAAAATTTTTTAAATAAAAGTAATTTGAATCGAATTCAAATTGACGACGGTCCATTTTAATAATCAATTAATTCAAACAATGTTTTAATTGCTTTTAATAAATAGAAACAATTCGATTTTCATAAAATCAAACGAGCATGATACATTTCTAATTAATATCACATATATATATATATATATATATATTAACAATTTAATAAACTGCATGCATGCATCATTGTTAACATATTTATTTATATATCTATATTACATACAGTATGCACAAATTATATATATAGATATATTAACATCACTCTGCATGCTCATGCATTTACTAACACACAGCATATACCATATTAATATATATATGTCATACAGCATGCAGCACGCACATACATTAATAAGCACAGCACACACATGTATATTTAATACATAACACACCACTGCACATACACATAATATATATTTCTCATATAGCATACTTAATATAATATATATGTTCACAGCATCATATACTAAGTAAATATATTATATATAAGTACCATATACAAGAACAGCACATATCCATTAATACCTCACGCACGGGAATGAGGTCGGCTGCGGCAAGGACCAGTGGCGGTGCGGCAGTGACACGACACGGCTGCGTTGGGTCCGATGTGATGAAGCAACAGCGCGACTCCGGCGTGACAGAACGGCGGGCGGTCCGTCGTGATTAAACAGCA
>BMAC01000476.1:373428-383847 GCA_014905375.1 Phtheirospermum japonicum
TCAGCGCGGCTGGAAAACTCCGACGGCTTCGACGGCGAAACCGTTTCAACACGGTGTCTATGTACAAGGATTGGGACAAGCCAAGCAATTTCCTCGATCTATCTCTATAGATCCGTATTCCCAATACGTAGGATGCTTCGCCCAAATCCTTCATTGAGAAACGTGTGGATAACCATGCTTTGGTTGATTGCAACATYCCTACATCATTCCCAATGAGTAGTATTTCATCAACGTAAAGCACTAGAAAAGTCACTGCGCTCCCACTAACCTTCTTGTAAACACAAGGTTCCTCCGAGTTCTTCACAAAATCAAACTCTTTGATAACTGTGTCGAACCGGATATTCCAACTTCGGGATGCTTGTTTCAATCCATAAATGGATCGCTGGAGCTTGAAAACCTTTTGCTCCTCTCCAGTAGATATGAAGCCTTCCGGCTGCGCCATATAGATTTCTTCCTCAATGTTACCATTAAGGAAGGCGGTCTTCACATCCATTTGCCATATCTCGTCATAATACGCAGAAATGGCCAGCAAAATCCTAATGGACTTAAGCATCGCGACTGGTGAAAAAGTTTCCTCATATTCAACGCCTTGCTTCTGAGTATACCCTTTCGCAACCAGTCTAGCTTTATAGGTCGTTACCTTTCCATCAACTCCAATTTTTCTTATATAGATCCACTTGCAGCCTATGGGAACGATTCCCTCGGGTGGATCTACCAAGGTCCATACCTTGTTGGAGTACATGGAGCCCATTTCGGATTTCATGGCTTCCAGCCAATGTCCCTGATCTGTATCAGATACAGCTTTGATGTAGGTTCTAGGATCGGATCCTTGATCAACCTCATCTACTAGGAATAATCTATCGGGTACTTTCCGAACTCTTTCGGATCGTCGCACCGATGGTTCAGGAGGTATATYAGTGGTTTGTTGAATTTGYTCATTCTCATRTGCTTGAACTTCRTTTTGTGGTTCTCGAACTTCTTCGAGTTCTACCATGCTGCCTTTTCTATCYAATAGAAATTCCTTCTCAAGGAAAGTGGCATTTCTTGAAACAAACACTTTTGCTTCAGAAACAAAGTAGAATTCGTATCCCATTGAATCTTGGGGATACCCCACAAAATAGCATAAATCGGATCGACTATCCAATTTATCTCCCATCAACCGCTTCACATAAGCAGGGCAACCCCATATCTTAATATGTTTGAAACAGGGTTTTCGGGAATGCCAAAGTTCATATGGAGTGGAGTTAAATGCGTTGGTGTTAACCCTATTCAGCAAATATACGGCAGTCAGGAGTGCATGACCCCATAAGTATGCCGGTAGTTCAGTGAAAAGTTGGGGGGTTGTTTTAAAGATCAATTACTCTAAGAAGAATTTCTAACAAGCATATAAATAAAAGCATGAAAAGTTAATTAAACTAATTAAGCAAGGAAATTGAAAACTTACTAATAAATCAAAGAGAATAACAGCGTTCCAAGCGAAGAAATCCACGAGATAAAACTAGTCTAATATCTAAACTAACTAAAGAACTATTCTAATTAATCTAAAAACTAAAAATTTAAAACTAAGAAATATGGAGAAGATGGAGAAGAGTATCAAGAGAAAAAGAGGAAAAACCTAGGGTTTTTTAGGCCCTAGGAGTCCCAAAAATCGTGTGTTATGCTTCCAAGTAGTATGGGAAGGTATATATAGGTGTACAAAGACTTGGGGCACAAGTTAGGGTTAAAAAGCGCGTTTCTGGGCCGCTAACGGTATGCCTAGCGGTTATAGTGACCGCTAGGTCTCTCTGCTGCGCAGTTAACACTGGGTAACCCAGTGTCCATCAGCATACCCAGTGTCAGCTTTAATACTTCAAATCGAGGCCCGTTTTCGCTGAAACTCCACTCGTAGACCCATCCTTGATTATGTCCAAACAAAAAATATTCAAAAATATCTAAAATAAACATAAAACTAATTAATTATAATTAAAATAATATAAAATAAGTTGGAGATAAGAAAATACAAAAATGTGCTCAATCTATCCAACTTTCACCGAAATCAACAATAAAAACTAACTAAAACACTCACTAAAATCAAGACAAATTCGTGCTAATCAACTACCCCACGCTTTATTGGTTTGTTCGTCCTCGAACAAACGATAATTCCAAATAGTAACAAGAATAAAAATAAGCTCAAGCAAAGATTCGTGCCGTGTTACATAGATAATTTTGAAAATATAGATAATTGTAACACAATTTCAAACGCTAGACCATTATTACATTGTCGCTTCAAAATCAAAATCATGCATCCTCGCAAAGGGTAATATATAAGTGTATGCTCAAGCACTCAAGAATTTTTTATAGGGACATGTTTACTCTCAAATCATCAAAATACAAGCAAAATAAGCAAGAACCGAAAATCAAAAACTTCTCCATCGCATTTAAGTGTGTAACTAACAAAGAATCGAAAAAGGTCTTTTCGGGTTGTAATGTAGGCTCTTTGGACGGGTATGAAATATATAAGTCGTGTGGCTAACTCATGATCTAACATGATCAATAACTCACCAAACTATACAAATCACGAAGCAATATGCTTCACCTCGCTCAAAATAAAACCTCACTAAACACTCATAACGTAGCCTTGAAACTTAAGCTATTTCTCAACTCGCACCCCAACACCGACTATTGCTCAAACCACTTAAATTTTTTAGAAGCTTATGATATGCTTCTACTTTCGAACTCAACTATTGCCTTTTAACATTTAGGCTTCATAAGAAAAACCAATACTAAACAAAAGCCTTTATTAGCATAGGCAATGACTCAACAAGATTCACCATCCTTTTATTTTTTATTTATTTTCTTTCTTTATTTCTTCTTTCTTCTTTTTTTTAGGATGGTGATCCTTACACTTATTATAATTTTTTTTCATAAATCCCTGATAAAATCTCCAAAATACAAATAACCAATAAAAGTAACTAAATCCTACCCCACACTTTTAATGATCGTAGGAGACTCAAAAACACTCCTGGCATAGTAAAATGGGTTATTTGGCTATGATTGGCTCATTCGAAATTTATAGTGGCTAATATATATGGATATGGCCGGAATAAGGTTTTTTTTTCTGTGCCTTAACGTCATGTTCAAAGCTAACTACACACAGCGATTTCAAAGAGATCTCAACAGAACTCACTCAAGTACATGCAAAGATGATAAACACTCAGGCTACTCACTGGCTTTTGGACGAAAAGTTTTGAATTGACGCTGCTTTTTGGGTTTTTGCGAAATCAATTGCGTCCAAGTACCATTTTACAATATATAAATAATAATTTTGAAAAATTTTATGCACTTATACACGTTCAAAGACAAAAACCTCAAATCACACATAGTTAACTTTGACAGGCAAGCCAGACAAACACAATCAAGCACGGGAATAGCGATCAATCACATTTAAATACTAGATACTACAAATCATGAATTTAAATTGCACATTTATAAAAAAAAATCATACTCAACCATCCTCCTCCCTCTAAAAATCCGGCAACCTTCTGATTGCCATAAATATATATAAAAGCAAATCAAATAGGAAAGGAGTAAGAAAGCGTCCCTGAAAATTAAATAGTCGAGCTGCTCCAAATAGTGTTGTGTAATCATCCTTCATCTTGAATCTCGTGATTGGAAATGTCTTGATTAACAACCTTGTAGGAAAATTTTCCAGCTCGGATTTCTGCATAGTTTCGGAGATTTGACCACGCTAGCGGTTGCCTTAGCGGTAAGGACAACCGCTAGGTCAACCGTTAAGTTCTCTGTGCAACAGTAGCGGTAAATATAACGGTCAGTTCCACCGCTAAGTAAGTCGTTAGCCCTTCCCTGTTACTTCCTAGCGGCTAGTTTAGCGGTTGAACTCGTCGTTAATGCCCGGGTGAGATTGATAACGGTAATGCTAGCGGTAGGGATTACCGCTAGGTAACCACTAAGTCTCCAGTTTTGGCGAATTCCTTAACTTTTTCTGCACATCAACACCGCATAAACGTACCACAACAAAGACACAACTAATAAATAAAATAAAAGAAAGAAAAACCAAAAGAAAATCTGAGGAGAAATAGAAAAAGAAAACAAACACTTGGGTTGCCTCCCAAAAAGCGCTTGTTTAACGTCGAAAGCTCGACGCCTTCTACGAACGATGCTATACCGGATCTAAAAAAAAGTGACGATCGTGCCACGCCTTATTATTCTCTAAGAGCAAGAGTAGGCAATTTAATTCACCAAGGCAAGCATAGTAAGCAAGTCGTAGAATAAAGACTTCAACTCACTTCAGAGGTCAAAAAAGCGAGTAGTCGATCACCACAAACATATCAAATGTTAATTGGGGGCACAGGGTGATCCTCGACCTTTGAAAAAACTAGGAAATCCGTCGAACATAAGAATTTATCATCTTCTAATCCAAGTTCCTTCGTTTTGTTAAAATCCCCCTCTATGTTTTGAAAAATATTGGGAACTAAATTCGGGCATTGGGGTTTGGAAATTTCCTCAACTATCTCGTCCACCATCTCCATTTGAAAATCGTTTAAAGCTTCGGGTGGCTCAATATTAGACTCGGCCATCGCATCCTTCTCGATTAATTCTTCCATCACTTTAAAATTAAAATCTATTAACGGTTTGGGTGGCATAACGCGAGGCTCAATAAACTCATCTTCCAAGGTTGGCGCCACGTCTTCTTCAACTATATAAAACTCAAGTAAACTCATTAATACATCAACCACCGGTATCTCCAACGACAACATTCTTGCATCTTCATCCAACATTTCATCATTAAGCACAAGAGGAGCAAATTCAACTAAACTCTCTAAAACCTCTTCTTTATACTCATCCTCTTCTAAACAAGAACTCGAGCTCGCATCCACAACCTCTAAATGGGGCTCCACAACATCAAGAATTGGTACCTCATCCCCCTCGTTCGACAATTCTTCCAAGGAAGCTATTATTTGATCCATACGCTTTATGAATTGTTCAAGGTCATCTTGCCGACGAATAGTCTCAGCTTCTTCATCCTCTTGCTGCGCCAAAAATTGATCATCATGCTCATAATCTTCGCAGCTAGTAGAGTAGTGAATTGGGTTATGAGAAGCATAAGATTCATAGCTCGTATAGTTCTGATTGGCAATATCTTCCCTCAGTGGCTCTTCGTCAAACGCTACTTGTCATATAGATGCCCAATGCCCAAGTGCTCCACATTGGCTATATATAAGGCTCGAATAAAAAGGAAATTGATCGTGAGGAACATTAGATGACTCGTAGCTTGGAGGTCGGGAAAAATTAGAAACGTGTGGGGCACATGGAACGTCGTCTTGGCTCGAGTAGCATTGGTTCCATCTAGGTGTATATAATTTCTCCATGAAACATTCATACACGTCCTCCCACGCTGGCAAGGAATCGGGTGATTCGAGCTTTTGTGTGTGCCTACTTTATAAATAATTGTCAGAAATTTAGTAGCTCGCCCGCAAAATAACGGGATCGCGTGTAGGTTTGACAAGCTTAACTCGAGTCGTCTCTCAAGGACTGATGTTCGGAATTTTTAATGTTTGTTTAATCACAATGTTTAACACAAGAACTTGTATAAATTTGGTTTTTGAAAATTATCAACTACTAATAAATTTAAAAGCATCAACTAGTTATTTTAAACTAACTAATTTAATTTAATTAATTATCTAAAGCTTCAAACTAATTATCTAAGAATTATTAATCTATGGATTTTAAAGCAAATAAATTCAAAATTAATTAACTAGCATGCACGAGATACTACGAATTAAACTAAATATGTGATTCTCAAGAACAATAAGATCAATCTCAAAATTCTTAAGCAATAACATAGCAATAACCAATTATCAACTAATTATCAAAACTAAAGCAATAATTAAATTAACCATGAACAATCGTCACCAAGCATGAACAAGAGAATAAACACAGCGACTGATTAATATTAAAACTAAAAATCTCAAGGTTCAAGCTTCAGCAAATTGAAGGCTCATACGATTGAAATAATTAAATAGTTCAAAAACTCAAACGAAAACAATTAAAATCTAAAAACTAAGAATTAAYTAAAGTTTAGAGAACTTATTAAGTAGCTAAAGGTGCTGAAAGATTGCTGGGAAATCGGACTATGGATGGTTGATCTCGGTCGAGAAAAYGGAGCTTGAACGAACGTCTTCGTCTTGGTGCTTCGAATCTTGAATCTTCGACGTAGATCTTTAAAATATGTTGTTGGGTGTTAAAAATAGGTTTTTCAACCCTAGGTAAGTGTTTTGGGTCGTGGGTATGTGTTTAAACCGAAATATGAAGGGTTTAAATAGTTATTTCATGACTTGGCGCACAAGAAACCCTAAAATTCACGTTTTGGGCCGTCGCGTCGATCGACGTCGGTTCTGGCGTCGACTGATGCGAAACTGGTCGACACTATAGAGGTCGTGGCAGGCGCGTCGATCGACGCTACAGAGACTGTGGCAGGCGCGTCGATCGACGTCAGTTCTCGCGTCAACTGACGCGAACTGGTCGACGCTACAGAGACCGTGGCAGGTGCGTCGATCAACATCAGTTCTCGCGTCGACCGACGCGAAGTCGACGCTACAGACACCGTGGCAGCTGCATCGATCAACATCAGTTCTGGCGTCGACCGACGCGAAGTCGACGCTACAGAGGGTTGTGGGTCGGCCATGGCTTTCTAGAACGGTTACAGGTAGAAATCCGTTATAGAAAGTATGACAGCTTTAAATTCTTCAAATCGCGGCCCGTTTTCGCTGAAACTCCACTCGTACGCCCATCCTCGACTATCTTCAGGCAAAAATACTTCAAAATACCTATAATAAATATAAATTTAAATAATAATTAAAAAAATATGATAAAATAAGTTGGAGATAAGAAAATACGAAAATATGCTCAATCTATCCAACTTATACCAAAAACAATAAGAAAAATAAACTAAAATACTAATAAAAACCAAGACAAATCCGTGCTAATCAACTACCCCACGCTTTATTGGTTTGTTCGTCCTCGAACAAATGATAGATTCAATTATAACAAGAAAGAAAATTAGCTCAAGCAATGAGTCGTGCTATGCTACATACATAATTTTGAAAATATAGGTACAAATCACACAACGTCAATCACTCGACCATTATTACATTATCGTTCCAAAACAAAATCATGATTCCTCATGAAAGATAATATATAAGTGTACGCTCAAAAGCACTCAAGCAGTTTCTGCATGGGACGTGTATACACTCAAATCATACAATTATATGCACAATAAACAAGCACCGAAAATCAATCTCTTTTCAATCGCAAATTAAGTGTGCTGTCAAAACTAAGAATCGGTAAGGTCTTAACGGGTTGTATTGTAAGGCTTTTTGGACGGGTATGGAATATATAAGTCGTGTGGCTAAATAACCCCCCAACTAATCTAATCACGAAGCAAGATGCTTCACCTCGTACAAAAGAAAAACCTCACTTAACACTCATATCGTAGCCTTTAACAAGGCTATTCCTCAACTCGTAAACCGTAAAACCGACTTGAAGCTCAAAACCACTTATTACAACTCAACTCTTTGCCTTTTAAACATTAGGCTTCATAACAAAATAAACAATAAAACATAAGCCTTCATTAGCGCGTAGGCAATGACTATCATAATTCACCACCCTTCTTGTTTCCTTTTTCTTCTTCTCTTTTTTTTAATAATCCCCTCTAATTCTTTTTATGGGGTCGTTCCCTTTTTCTTTTATTGAAGGATGGTGATCCTTTATTACAAAAATTCATAAATCCCTTGTAAAAACTCCAAAATACTAATAACCAATAAAAATTACCAACTCCTACCCCACGCTTTTAAAGGGTTGTAGGGGTCGACTCAAAAACACTCACGGCTATAGGCATGGATTATTTGGCTATGAGGGGCTCATTCGGAATTTATAGTGGCTAATATATATGGATATGGTCGGAATAGGGTTTATATTTGTGCCTTATACTCATTTTCAAAATCAACTACACACAGCGGTTTCAAAGAGATCTCAAATCAAAACTCATTCAAGCACATGTAATGATGATAATCACTCAGGCTACTTACAGGCTTTTTGCATGAAAAAGTTTTTGAATTGATGCTGCTTTTAAGGTTTCGCGAAATCAATTGCGTCCAAGTACCATTTTACAAATATATAATAATAAATTTGAAAATTTTTATGCACTTATGCACGCTCAAAAGACAAAAACCTCAAATCATACTTAGCTAACTTTGACATGCAAGCCATACAAACACAATACAACGCAGAAATAGTGATCAATCACGTAAAATTAGCACTAAAAACCCACGAAAAACTTTAAATTTTGCACAATTTCAACTATAATTCACACTCAACCATCCCCCCCTTAAAAAAAATGTGGCAAACTCCTGATTGCCATAAATATAAAGAAAATCAAACGAGGAAAGGAGTAAGGGAACGTCCCTGAGAAATAGTCGAGCGACTCCATAAAGCGATTGTGCAATCATCTTTCGTCTTGAATCTCGTGATCGAAAATGTCTTRAAGAAAAACCTAAAAAGACAAAACAAYCGAACAAAAACAAACTAACTAGAAAAACTATAAGGAAAAGGAAAACAAATACTTGGGTTGCCTCCCAAGAAGCGCTTGTTTAACGTCGAAAGCTCGACGCCTTATACGAATGTAGCTATCCTGGATCTAAGAAAAGGTGACGATCGTGCCACGCCTTAGTGTTCTCTAACAGTAAGCATAGGCAATGTATTCCTCCAAGGAGCGCATGGTAAGCAATTCGTAATAAAATATTAACTCGCTTTAGGAGTCGAAAAAACGAATAATCTATCACCATAAACACATCAACAATCAATTCGGGCACATGGTGATCCGCAACCTTTGGATAAACGAGGAAATCCATCGAACATAAGAATCTATCATCCTCCACTCCAAGTCCCTTTACTTCATCATCCACCATCTCCATCTCTAAATTGTTGAAAGCTTTGGGTGGCTCCAAAATAGACTTGGCCTTCGCATCTTCCTTGATTAATTCGTCCACCACGTCAAAATCAAAATTCATTAACGGTTCGTGTGGCATAACATCCTCATCTAAAAATTCATCAAAATTTATATCGTCCACAGCAACGTTGTTTGCATTTATCCCCAAAATCGCTGCCTCCCGGTTGAAACACTCGGCGTTGTCGTCTAAACCACCCATTTCAAGAGGAGTAAATTCATTTTCTAAAATTTGCTCATCCCCTCCAACTCCTTCAATTAAGCTTGAATTCGCAGCATCCACCGGAATCTCTATTGGCATAACGTGAGGCTCAACAATCATATTCTCCAAAATCGGCACCACGTCGTATTCTTCCATGCAAGACTCAAACAAACTCATCACTACATCAACCTCCGGATTCCCCAAGGGCAAAATCTTCACATCATCATCCAACACGACATCATCAAGCACAAGAGGGACAAATTCATCCAAATCTTCCATAACCTCATCATTACATTCCTCCTCTAAACAAGTAGTTGGGCTTGGAATCTCTACCTCGACGATGGGCTCCACAACATCAATAATTGGTTCCTCATCCCCCGCGCTCGACGATTCTCTCAACGAAGCTATTATTCGAGCACTCGAACTCTCTAAATACTCCGCAATCTTAGATAAGTCATCATCCGTTAATTGCTCAATGTCGTCTGCATGAAAAATGGTCTCAGCTTCTTGAACCTCTTGCCGCGCTAAAAATTGATCATCAAGCTCGTGTTCGTCACAGCTAGGATAATAGGAAAAGTGGTCGTAAGAAGCATTAGACTCTGTGGAAATATCATCCTCCAGTGGCTCCTCGGTAAACATAACTTGGCATTCAGTCACCCAATGCCCAAGTGCTCCGCAGCGGCTACATTTATGGCTCGAAAAGTAAGAATTGTAAGGACTCGTCAATAAAAATGTGTGGGGTGTATGGAGCATCATCTCGGCTTGAGTAGTATTGTTGCCATCTAGGAGTGTAAAATTTCAACGTGAATTCTTCGTATACGTCCTCCCAATTTGGCAAAGAATCGGGCCCCAATTTTATCAGCCATTGATATGCTTTACCATTTAGTTGCCACAGAAAGAAACGCCTCCTAATTTGCTCTCTTGTAAGGTTGAGACGAGGAAAAGTCTGGGTGACTGCTTCGTATTTTCGAATGAACTCCACCGGATCCTCGCTCTCATGCCCATGGAATTCCGGCAGTTGCGCGTAGTACCAATCATCTATTTCATACTCTTTCATCGAAGGATTTATTGGAATGGCCGGTCTAGGAACAGGAAAATCGAATGGATTTTCATACCATTGTTCGGCTGTCGATTGAAATCCTCGACTTCTCGACATCCTAGCATCAACAACAAACAACATCAACGCATCGAGTGGAAAACAAAGAACCTTTAT
>BMAC01000476.1:384252-426358 GCA_014905375.1 Phtheirospermum japonicum
AGACTGTGGCAGGCGCGTGGATCGACGTCAGTTCTCGCGTCAACCGACGCGAACTGGTCGACGCTACAGAGACCGTGGCAGGTGCGTCGATCAACTTCAGTTCTAGCGTCGACCGACGCAAAGTCGACGCTACAGACACCATGGCAGCTGCGTCGATCAACATCAGTTCTGGCGTCGACCGACGCGAAGTCGACGCTACAGAGGGTTGTGGTCGGCCATGGCTTTCTAGAAAGGTTACAGGTCGAAATCCGTTATAGAAAGTATGACAGCTTTAAATTCTTCAAATCGCGGCCCGTTTTCGCTGAAACTCCACTCGTACGCCCATCCTCGACTATCTTCAGGCAAAAACACTTCAAAATACCTATAATAAATATAAATTTAAATAATTTTAATTAAAAAAATTGATAAAATAAGTTGAAGATAAGAAAATACGAAAATATGCTCAATCTATCCAACTTATACCAAAAACAATAAGAAAAATAAACTAAAATACTAATAAAAACCAAGACAAATCCGTGCTAATCATCGGGCTCCAAGTTTATCAACCATCGCCATGCTTTACCATTTAGTTGCAATAGAAAGTGTCGCCTCCTAATTTGTTCTCGTGTAAGGCCGAGGAGAGGAAAAGTCTGGGTGATGTCTTCGTATTCTTGGATGAACTTCACCGGATCCTCGCTCGGATGCCCATTGAATTCTGGTAGTTGCGCGTAGTACTAATTATCTATTTCGTACTCCCTCATTGCAAGGCTTATTATAATGGTTAATCGTCGATAGTAAGATATTTTTTTATTTGTTATTTTTTTTCTAAACATGTTTTTGAAAATTTAATAAAAAATCCGAATATTTTTTAAAGGTTAACGGTAGCTCTTAGCGGCAGCAGATACCGTTAGTGTTACCGTTAACAATTATTTTCAAAAATTAAATATTTTTTTTTTTAAATTTTTCGGTCGCTAAATCTATGCTTCAAGAGATGTACCTTGCATACACAATACTCAACGCACAAGATTAAATATACCAGAGGAAATAACAAAAAAAAGAATCACAAATAAAATACTAAAGATAAACGAAATAAATTAAAACACAAATAAAGGTCACGAGGAACAAACACAAAAATCACAACCTTTAGCCTTCCCCGGCAACGGCTCCAAAATTTTGATTCGAACTTTTTCGCACCTATTTTTATTTAAATTTCTCAATTTTAAAAAGTTCGCCCGCAAGAGAACGGGATCACTTGTAGGTGGGTAAGCTGACTCGTGTCGATCTAAAAGGAAAGTTAGATTCGGAAGTTCGTTTCTTATTTGTTTTCACGAATAAGAAAATAATAAAGAAAAACTAATCTAAACACTTAAAATCAAGAAGTTGAATTGAACGTCGAACAATAAAATCAATTTTTTTGAGAAGAATTAAGAAAACAAGGGTTTTAGAGCTTCGAATCGTCTCCACGACCTCTTGAGAAAACCCAATTCATGGTTCTAAATGAATTTAGGCTCTAGACCCATAAGATTTAGCCAACAAACTCCATCAATCTCATCATCATAAACTCAACACAATCATCAACACAATGCATCATAAAATTTGGGGGGTTGTTTTGAAGATCAATTACTCTAAGAAGAATTTCTAACAAGCATATAAATAAAAGCATGAGAAGTTAATTAAACTAATTAAGCAAAGGAATTGAAAACTTACTAATAAATCGAAGAGAATAACATCGTTCCAAGCGAAGAAATCCACGAGATAAAACTAGTATAATATTAAAATAACTAAAGAACTATTCTAATTAATCTAAAAACTATAAATTTAAAACTAAGAAATATGGAGAAGATGGAGAAGAGTATCAAGAGAAAAAGAGGAAATACCTAGGGCTTGTCAGGCCCTAGGAGTCCCAAAAATCGTGTGTTATGCTTCCAAGTAGTATGGGAAGATATATATAGGTGTACAAAGACTTGGGGCACAAGTTAGGGTTAAAAAACGCGTTTCTGGGCCGCTAACGGTATGCCTAGCGGTTATAGTGACCGCTAGGTCTCTCTGCTGCGAAGTCAACACTGGGTAACCCAGTGTCCATCAGCATACCCAGTGTTAGCTTTAATACTTCAAATCGAGGTCCGTTTTCGCTGAAACTCCACTCGTACACCCATCCTTGATTATGTCCAAACCAAAAATCTTCAAAATACCTAAAATAAATATAAAATTAATTAATTAAATTAAAATAATATAAAATAAGTTGGAGATAAGAAAATATAAAAATGTGCTCAATCTATCCAACTTTTACCGAAATCAACAATAAAAACTTACTAAAACACTCACTAAAATCAAGACAAATCAGTGCTAATCAGTACGTACAAAAAGGTCATACGCATTGGCCATCACACTTGTCTCCCGTTCCTGTATTCAAAGGAAATTATCAAATAATTAAGATAAAATAAATAAAAAATGTATTATGATTTAAAGTTACTTACGTTATCATAAGAATAATCGATTGAAGATTAAACCTCCCAATGTGCTTTGACATCCCTGTACCCGGGCCAGCAGGCTCGCTCCGCCTATTAGCACTGCACTGGTCGGACCTCTTCTTGTTTTCAGGCTTATCCCACTCTACATTTAATGCCTTAGTTGATATGCATGACATATCTGTATGTATAAAATTATTAATCATTTATAATATAAAAAAGTTATAGTTTTATAAATGAAAAGAAATTACTTACCTCTAAATGTCCTCATCAATGAACTCTAGCTTTTTTCTAGTCTTATCGCGGGTCTACTTATACTCGTTCATCCCCTTCCCGTACTTGTCCGCTATCTCTTGCCTTCCTCACATCGTCGTCATTGTCAACTATGTTCCAATAACAATGATCTTACAAAACAAAACAAAATAATTATAATTCAATTTATATATGATTATCAAGTTACATTAATTAATTTACATACAAATAAATTATTTACCTAAAACATGTCCCACCACAACTGACACATAAGATCACGGGCCGCCTTATACTAATACCTAATGGAATGATGCTCCTTCTCCATGATGTCTCGGTAGACATTGGTCAGTTTGAACGACCTTCTATGGAGGCTGTAATTGTGTTTATGGTTAAAAATTTTATTTAATAAAAATAATTATTACTATTTTATAATTGTTAATTTACTTACTGTTTATCCCTGATAAGATAAATTAGGTGTCACCTATCTGGTGGGGCCAACATCTACTGAGATATACTGGAGTCAAACGTTGTGGGTGTTGATCGAGGATTTCTTAGCACTCTAAGAAATCTTCTCCGCAATAGTACGGATTCGATTGTAGAGCGGTAAGTTTTCCCGAGTCGTGTCTCTCGAGGATAGATATTATTGGCGGTCGGTGGTTTTATTCACTCTCTTGTTAAACTAGATTAAACTAATTTACTCCTAAGAAATCATTAAGTCATTGAGTGGGTTTTGAGTTTTATGCTAAAGCTTGGATTTAAAGGAGACTTTAATTAAAAGTGATTTAAATGAAAATAATGAAAATGAGGGTTTAGGGCGTTCGGTTCGTCTCCACGATCAATCGGTTTTTGCCGAGCACTTAATCCACAATTCGGGTTTGTCAAATCCAAATTGTCGACTAAGTGTTGGGGTCGTCAATCCCAATTCTCGACAAACTCCGATTAATGGTTCTAAACGAACTTTAACCCTAAACCCCTAATTTCTAAACTAATTGCATCAAATACATATTAAAGCTTGTTTGAAAGTAATTAATTAATGACATTGATTAAACCATTAAAATTTACTAAACTAAGAAGGCATGTAAATTGAAAGAGGAAAAAGGAGGGAAATTAAAGCTTGAAATTGAAAACAAGTCAAAAGCATAAAATTAAAAGAAAGTCAAATTTACCAAAGAAGAAAGTCCCATTTGGCTTTTATCTACCTAAAGTTTTCTTAGCTAAAAAGAGTAAAAAGCTTGAAAGAGGGATGCATCAATGGAGTTTGCAATAAAAGAAGAACAACATAAGAAATAAAACCAAACATTCAAGAATTGAAATGCTAAGAAAGACAACATAATCTAAAACCAAATCACCAACACAACAATTTCGACCAAACAAGAGCAACAACAACAATAACAACACAAGAAAGTAAGGGAAAGAACACTACCAAATTGCATTGAACTCAAAGCTTCAAGTCTATTACAATCTTCCAAAAGCAACCAAGAACCACAAGTGAAGGATATGTCACCTTCTCCCACACTTTCTAAGAACACCTAAACCTCAATACTCTAACTACTAAACTAGCTACATTAACTAAGAATTAAGCTAGTGTTTTTTATTTCAAGGAGTTGTAGAGGCTTGTAGGAGATGGACTAGGTCCAAAACCACCAAGGAGAGGTGTTTTTTTGTGAATAATGGGTGAGAATCATATATGGGTAGATAAGGGGCAAAATGGTCTCTCTTTTTTGCCAAAATCACACATCCTCAGCATTTTAGTCGATCGACTGGAAGTCAGTCGATCGACTGACTTGTTCGAATGCCCCAAACTTTCTTCCGAGCAGTCGATCGACTGACAAGAACACGGAATCAGCCATCGATATCTTCATGTGAAATCTAGACCTTCCTCTTGGATTTCATTTGGCATTTGATTTGTGTCCTTTGGAATTTTACTCCGAGAGTTATGGGCTCCACATCAAAATCTGCCACAAGCGTGGCCACGACGAACCGTCTCCACTTAAAACTGCTTTTTACCATTATTAATCTCAGAATTAGGGATTGTTGTAAACACAAGAGTTTTAGAAATTTCTCTCAGCTTTCCAATGATATAATATGGAGGCAAATGTCACAAGTATTTTTTGATTTATGCTTGCATTACGACAACTGAGACATCCACTGAGCGAATGCATGAGGTGACAATGAAAATGGCCACATTTATCGTCATTTCCGGTCGATCCTCGCACCAAAGACATGTCGTGGATTGGAAAGGAGTGTCTCGGGTTTAAAACATCTTCCGACCTTGTCGTGGGCCCACTTTGACCAATGTTGACCTTCAAAACAAAAACTAATAAAAAAACTAAGAAAATATAAGAAAAACTACTAAAAACAAAGAAAACACTACAAAACCTAAAACTAACAAAATAGGCCAAAACGACTCCTAATACCCATAAATGCAAGCAAAACACATGCAAACACAACACAAAAAAGTAACAAAAATGCGTACAAAAATGTACAAATCAGGTGTCCCCATATCTGGTGGAGTCGCTATATGATCTGTATCGAGCCCCACGTAGTCGTCCCCATAATCTTCTGAGTGAGAACGAGGTGTCACAAAGAATGACATCAGACCTGGACGACCAAGACTAGAACTAGGTCCACGACCCCTTGCCATCTGATAAAAATACATATAATGCAAGCATTTTACAAAATACAAGTATATCAACAAGTTAAAATAAGAGCATTTAGCAATACGACTATTTTAAAAGATCCAAATAAAAACTAATTAGTTAAAATAAGTGCATTTTACAATATGACCCATTTACACATATTCCAACCACTTCGCCTTACCTTCTAAACTAGTCATTTGAATCGAAACTTTCACTATTAAAGTTACCACCAAACTCATATTCATCTGTATCTTGATCGATGAGTAACTCCTCTTCTGTATCATCATTTTCTCATCACCAAGTCCATCCATGTCATTGCCAGTGGGGTTGTGCAATTGGAAATTAACATTGTCTAGTTGTATTAGATTGTATGTATCTAAAACTTTCTCATGCAGTGATTTTCTGGTAGAGGCTCAATGAACTCAACATTTGATCTCGTCTTGATTTTACACGTTGCCCACCAATCCAACTTGTCCTATTTCAAACTTTGGTACGCACAATAATAAATGTATACAGCTTGGGCAGTAAGTACAAAAGGTTCATACCGATTGAATCTAAATTTGTGATTGATATCAACAAGCTTATAATGAGGATAAACTTTTGTTCCTGCGAGAGTTGGATCAAACTAGCCATATTTGAACAATAATGTGTTTTTCTCTGTTTGCGTTGTGTATTCGAGCCTCATAATTTCACTGAGTTGCCCGTAATAATCATAATCGGTTGCCCCATAGTTTGGTCCTTTCATACAAACTCCGCTACTCGAAGTTGGTTTGTTAGATCTGTGGTTGACTGTGTGATCTTACAGCCAATATACATTTTCACACATCATTATGGACCCTCTGCTGGGCTCTTAATGTTCACATCGGTAACATTATTTGAAGGTTCTCTATACTATAACATTGAAAATGTTTATTTAATTTGGGAAATATATTAGATAAGTAAATATGGTAGTTAAATGACATGCATCTAGGTATTGAGCATCGTACGTAAAGTTGGAATCAATCAGTAATTTCATTTTCTATTTTTTTTGTTCAGCTTATCATTTGTAATGTTTGCTTGTATACGTTGGATTCTCTACATGTAAATACTATATCATTTATTAGAAAAGCGATTACAAAAGTTTTATTATATTATGTATAAATTTACTTACAAATTTTAAAAAGAGAATCCATACCTAACATATTCTTAGAACTCATCACAATTTAATAAGACGTATATCTTTGAGGTGTTATATTTCGGTTCATTCAGGATTTTTTTTCCATTAGTTCCTAATGTTTTCCCAAATTATCTAAACACAGAGGGAACTTGATCATCGCCATCTACACCATCAACACTTTTAAGAAAAGTTGTTCTTTTATTTAGCACATGATCTTCAAAATAGTATGAACTAAAAGTTGATGCCTCTTCAACTAGATATGTGTTTGCCATCGATCCTTCAACACTCGCCTTGTTCTTCACATTGTTCTTTAGTTTACGATGATACCTCTCAAACGGGTACATCCATTTATACTGCAAAGGGACAGAAATTCTTCCTTCATATGCTAAATAAATGGGTAGATGCTCCATTGAGTCAAAAAAATTTGGAGGGAAAATCAGTTCTAATTGGCACAATATTATCGGAAGGTCACATTCTAGATAACTCATATTTTTAGTTTTAATGAATGTTGACATAAGGTATTTGAAGAACAAGCACAATTCGGTGAGAGTCTTCCACACATTTGAAGGAAGTAGTTCACAAAACACAATGGGTATCAACCTTTGTAAAATTACATGACAATCGTGGCTTTTCATCCTGATCAAATGCAATCCCTTCTTGTCAACATAATGTCCCAAGTTTGATGCATACCCGTCTGGAAACTGAAGGTTTATATCCCACTTACACAATGGAGATTTCGATGGCTTATTAAGCGTGTAACAAGCTTTGGAAAACTTTGCGAATCGGAACGATCATAATACTCATTCAACTCTTATCTTGATTTTAGAGTGTCCTTCGTCTTTCCTTTGACACTAATCACCGTGTTGAATACATTATTAAAAACATTTCTCTCTATGGGCATAACATCTGAATTGTGGTGAATCAAATTTGTGCTTCAATATGACAAATCCCAAAAGATGCTTCTTTTCCTTCAACTAGACATTTTGGATATTTGTGCATTAAAGTGCTGCATCTGGTTCAGTAACTTTTAGAAGCCTCAATCTTTCTATTTCTGCCAAAATCTCAGTCCCTAACCAGATGTTCAGTGGTGGAGTCTTGACTAATTATCTTTTTCGAAAATGCCACTTATCATTTCAAAAATGGTGACCGCATTAAAGAGGTTTTCGGTGATTGTCGAACCATGATTTCTTCTCGCTGCACTTAAGAGTGAAGGCATCCGAGCATTCTATATGGTATGAGCAAGTCATTTGAATGGCAGTAATCTAACCGGACAACATAGAATATGCATGAATATCGTTGGTTGTCCACATAAAGGCTGCTCACAACAGGAAGTTTTGTTTTTTAGAAATATTGTATAAGGGAGCACCAACCGTCCACAACAAATTTAAATCGGCGATTAGAGGTTTTAGAAATATATCTAATTTATCCTTCGGATGTTTGGGCCTAGCACAAGAACACTAAGGAACAAGAATTGTTCTTTCATATATATCCAGGGAGGCAAATAGTATGATGTAACTACAACAGGCTACGAAAAATATTGTGCACGAAAACTTCTAAATGGTTGACTAATCTGTACAAAGACCCAATCTCACATTTCGTATTTTGGCTAAAAAATCTAAATGAGTTTGGCTGAAATGTTTCCAAACTGAGTTGGATGGGTGGATCATAACACCATCTTCAACCACGTGCTCAGCATGACACCTCATACCCTTTGCAGTCTCCTTAGATGCGTACAACCTCTGCAGACATGGAGTTAATGGAAAGTAGTAAAACTTCTTCCACACGATGAGACCCTTCTGTCATTTTGCATTACCACGAGAAATAGGTTTAAAGCGAGGTTCATTACAAATTTACAATAGGTCTGATAGAAATCATATCTCCAGTAGATCATACAATTATTCTTGCAAGAATCTATTTTCTCGACTGGTAAGCCCATACCCCTTAGTAATTTCTTGTTGTTGTAGAAGTTATCAGGAATGAGATTGTCTTTTGGTACAATCTCTTAGATTAATTTAGTTAGTTGATCATGACATTTCTGAGATATGTTATTCTCTGATTTCAACTTCGTGAGACAGGAAAATAGAGACAAGTGAGTATGTCCCTCATACCCGGGATAGAAGGGATGATTTCCAGCTTTCAACATGTTATGGAACTTTTGGGCCTCGAGATTCGGCAGCTGTTTCATATCGACAACTACGTCAAAATCGGGACTGGCTATATCTTGAACCATATTGATGTACGCGCTTGATAATTCTTCAGAAGCGATGTAAGAGGGTCCTCTAGCGTGATTCATGATAGCGACAGGTGGTGGCTAGATGGTTTCCCTGTAGTAAGTCCAGATATAGTAATTAGGTTCAAATCCGTATCTAACTAGGTGGTACTTGATCTAGTTGTTGTCGAGAAATCTATGATTCCTAGATCTATTATGATTACGAGGACACTTTAACCTCTCTCCGTCCTTATGTGCGTAATGCGATTGAGCAAATTCAATGAAATTCTCGACCCTATCCACGAATTGTGGGGAGTTATTGACCATTCATTTTTACATCCAACTATGATTGAAACTCATCCTATCATTTTTAGATTGTTATTTAAGCAATTGATTAATTGATAAATAGGCAGCATGAGGGTGTCTATATACATAAACTATTAAATCTGTAAGGGCTCTATCCCATTCGAAAACGTGATATTCAGTAATACGACATCATAGTATATGAATTCTTTTGGTAAGCCATATTACAATTACATTCTCAAACTGTCAAAATAAATGGACAATTCAAGATATAATATCAAACTCTCTATTAATATTAAATCCCAGATGGGTCTAAGGTACATGAGAGGACATGCACTGAAAAGAGAATTAAGATTTCTTGATATCCTTTATTGGAGGGACAAAACTTCTCGGCCAACGTTGTGCACCGTGTCATAAACTCTCGACGTCACCATATACCACAAAACCAACAACCAATCATCACTTTCAAAAGCCACAAGCTTTTAAAAAATTTGAAATTCGTTATTGGAGGGACAAAATCTCCCGACCAGTATCGTAGACCACGTCAGACGTCACCATATACCACAAAACCAACAACCAATCACCACTTTCATAAAATTTTTGAAATCTGTTATTCAAGGACAAAACCTCCCGTATGGTGCCGTACACCACATAATAAGTTCCTGACGTCACCATATACCACAAAACCAACAACCAATCACCAATTATAACACCAAATACCAATCAACACATCAATATATACACAATAATTCATAAACAAAAAATAATACAATAATTCAACAATACCTATATACACCAACAACCAACCAGCATATGAATATACTCACAATGTAATTTAAATCCTAATTACCTAATTACCCTAATTGACATAAATTTTACTTAATCAAATCTTAATTGACTCCTAAACCTTAATTATAAATCAGCCCATAAGTTAAACCCTAATAGTATAATTACACCATAATTGAATATTAATTACCTAATTAACCTTAATTAAAGTCATAATTAATCAAAACGTAATTGACCCTTAAACCCTAATTAAATACTAATTATAAATTAACCCCTAAATTAAACCTTAATTATATAATTACCCCTAATTGAACACTACTACCTACTTAACCCTAATTGAAGTCAATTATACCTAGTTGAAACCTAAATGACCCCTAAACACTAACTAACTCTAATTATAAATTAACTGTTAAATTAAACCTTAATAATATAATTACACCTAATTGAAAATTAGTTACCTATATAACTCTAATTGAAGTCAGTTACACCTAATCGACCCCTAAACCCTAGTTATAAATAACCCATAGTTATATAATTACCCACTAATTGATCATTAGTTACCTAATTAACCTTAATGGAAGTCAATTATACCTAATCGAACCCTAAGCTCTAACTAAACTCTAATTATAAATCACCCCAATATTAAACCTTAATTATGTAATTACCCCCTAATTGAATACTAATTACCTAAGTAACTCTAATTGAAGTTAATTATACCTAATTGAACCCTAAACGACCCCCAAACCCTAGCTAACTCTAATTATAAATTAACCTATATATTAGACCTTAATTATATAATTACCCCCAAATTGAACACTAATTACCTAATTTACCCTACTTGAAGTCAGTTATACCTAATCGAACCCTACATGGCCCCTAAATCCTAATTATAAATTAACCCCTAAATTAAATCCTAATATATAAACACCCTAATTGAAGTCAATTATACTTAATAGCGCCTTATATTAACACCATAACTGAACATTGGTTACCTAATTAACCCTAATTTAAGTCAATTATACTTAATTGCGCCTTAAACCATAGTTAAATTATATATTATATAACAGATCCCCTAATTTTATCGCTAAGCCTTTTTTTTTTTAATAAATTGGGTCAAGTGGTTGGAAAGTAGAAGATAAATCTCAAATAACTTGAGAGGTCTAGGGTTCGAACCCTTGTCAAGGCCCTTATAAAGGATTGGTGATACCACTTGAGCTACAAGCTCGTGGTATTTTATCGCTAAGCCTTACAAAATCTTAAATTAGAATTAAACCCTAATCAGATCATAAATTCTAATTAAACCGTACCCTAATTAAATCATTTAAATCAAACTTAAAACTAAATAACAATTAATAAAAAAAAGACTTATTATCCCTTGTAAAGGCGGCGGTCGGTGGAGGCAGTGGTGGCTAGAGTTGGTGAAGGCGGGGACTATGTGGCGGTAGTCCAAGGTGGCTCGGTGGCGGCGGTGGATGGTGCTGGTGAAGGCAGTAGTCGGTGGAGGCGGTGGTGGTTAGAACTAGTGAAGGTGGAGATCGGGTGGCAGCGATGGCTAGTGTTGGTGAAGGTGGTAGTCAATGGAGGCGGTGGTGGCTAGAGCTGGTGAAGGCGGTGACATGGTGGCAACGGCGGCTTTATTCCTGTCGAGGGTGAGAGAGTGATAGAATGAGAGAAAGAGTAGTAGATTGATCTCGTTTTTCATATTAGGGTTTTTACTGAGAGCAAAAATGCCCTTGGTGAATCTTTTTTAAAAAAATATCGACAAAAAAACCCCGATCAATTAGTATTTTTTTATGACTCTAAAATAATAAATAAATCTCGTGGTATCTTTACAAAAATAACAACACTTCATTAATTATGTATGTAATTAAATAAGTCGATCGCTCACAAGATCGATCGTATCATAGATACAATTGATATTGCACGATACATGTCAATAAATACACGTTCGATGATAATTATATATTAATATCGGGTTAATTACATTTTAAGTGTATAAAATGATAGTTTATGTGCTATAAAAAGTGTGTTAAATGACATTATATAGTTTGTTTTAATGTAATTATATTTTTTTTTCTTTTTTTCTTCTATTTTTAAAAGTACCGAAGGGATCAATTGTCCTCGGTATTATCGAATTGAACCAGTTTCCCCTCGGTATATCGAGTGCATGCTGAGGGTATTTTATGCCCTAGGTAAATCTATTTTTTCAAATCGAGATAATATATATATATATATATATATTCACCGATACTACTTATCGTGATTGTAAAATAAGCAAAGATACCTCACGGTATCTTTACAAAAATAACGACACTTCATTAAATATATATTCAATTGAATTAGTCAATTGATCACAAGTACACGATACATGTTCGATAATAATTATATATTAAAGCCGGGTTAATTACATTTTAAGTGTGTAAAATTGACATGCAATTATGTTTTTTTCCTTTTTTTTTTTTATATTTTTCAATGTACCGAGGTGATCAATTGCCATTGGTATTACCGAAGGGAACCAATTTTCCTTCGGTATACGAGGGCATGCTAATGGCGTTGTGCACCCTCGGTAAATCTATTTTTAATTGAAAAACTACATATTTACCAATCAATTATAGTATATTTTGTGATTCTAGACATGAAAAGAAACATTGTGGTATTTTTTAGAAAATAATGACACTTCATTAATTATGTATGGAATTGAATTAGTCGATCGGTCTGACCGATTATATCATGGATATTATTGATATTACACCATACATGTCAATTAATACATATTCTTGATAATTATATATTAAAGTCAGGTTAATTACATTTGAAGTGTGTAAAATGGCATTACATAGTTTACTTTAATGCATATATATATATATATATATATATATATATATATGTGTGTGTGTGTGTGTGTATTCTATTTTTTATATTCTTAATGTACCGAAGGGAACCAATTTCCCTCGGTATACTCGGTATACCGAGGGCATTTTGCACCCTCGATAAATCTATATTTTTTAAATCGATTTTTTTCACCGATCAATTAGTATTTTACGTGTTTTTGAAACAAGAAAAGAATCCTCATGGTATCTTTACAATAAACACCACTTCACTAATTATGTATGCAATTGAATAAGTCGATCAATTACAAGATAAATTGTATCGTAGATACAATTAATATTACACGATACATGTCAATAAATACATGTTCGATAATAGTTATATATTAAAGTCAGGTTACATTTTAAGTGTGTAAAATGACAAAATATGATTTAGTTTAATGTAATTATATTTTTTTACTTCTTATATTTTTTTAATGTATCGAGGGTATCAATTTCCTCGGTATTACCGAAGGGAACCAATTTCCCCTCGGTATACCGAGGTTATTTACGCCCTAGGTAAATTTATTTATTTTATAAAATCAAAATGAAAAAAATGTGTTTATCAATCAATTAGTATTTCTCGTGAGGAAAGAAGCCGCGCGGTATTTTCACAAAAATAACGATATTTCATTAATTACATATGCAATTGAATAGTCAACCGATCACAAATCGATCGTATTATAGATATTATTGATATTATATGATACATTTCAATAATATATGTTCGATAACTTTTAGTATGTAAGATGACATTATATGGTTGATTTTAATATAATTATATATATATATTTATACATAATTTTTTCAATTGTATAAATGTACTGATGGGATCAATTGCCCTCGTTATTATTCAAGGGAAACAATTTTTCCTGGGGAGACTTTAATTTTTCTCCTTTTTTTTAATTCCCGGAATTTGTCGAGGGCACGCAATTCCCTCAATAATATTTATATTTTTTTTTTGTTATTTGTAGAGGCCGACAAATGCCCTCGGTATTATCGAGGGCATTTGGTTTCCCTCGGTATTACCGAGGACATTTGATTTCTCTCGGTAATACCAATGGAGAAATTACCTTTTCGTTATTACTAAGGGGGTGTTACGCTCGGTATTAATGCCTTCGATAGTAGTAGCAACAAACATTGACGAGGTCATTTTTCGCCCTAGGCAATTATTTCTTTATAAAAATCAAAACTAAGTTAAACAATATATTTATCGATCAATTAATATTTCTCGTGATTCTAAAATAATAAAAGAAACTTCGCGGTATCTTTACAAAAATAACGATACTTCATTAATTACGTATGCAATTGAATTAGTCGACCGATCACAAGATCGATGGTACCATAGATACTATATTAATTAATATTATATGATACACGTTCGATAATAAGTATGTATTAAAGTCAATCGAATTACATTTTTAATGTGTAAGATGACATTATATTGTTTATTTTAGTGTGTGTGTATGTGTGTGTGTGTGTGTGTATATATATATATATATATATATATATATATATATATATATATATATATATATATATATATATATATATATATATATTGATGTACTAAGTGCCCTCAGTAATATCTAAGAGAAACAATTTCTCCTATGGACACTTTATGTTTTTTTCTCTTTTTTTATTCCCAAAACTTGTCGAGGGTACGAAATGCCCTCAATAATATTTTTTTTTCGATATTTGTCGAGGGCGTCAAATGACATCGGTAATACCAAGGTCATCCTGTTTCCCTCGGTAATACCGAGGGCGAAATTGTCTCTTCGGTATTACCGAGGGAATGTTACACTCGGTTAGGGGCGGATCTACTCTACAACTTGAGGGGGCCATGGCCTCCCCAAACTTTTAAAAACCTTATTAGTATATAGAATTTTCTTTGTTGTTTTTATTATATAGTTAAAGACCTCCACTAACATACAGAATATTGGGATAGTGTGGTGGTTTGTCGATGGACTCTCCTGCTAACATTTCCTCGGTTCAACTCCCATTGGTTGCTAAATGTATTTTTTTTTCATTTTCTCTTTGTTTCCTTCCCTTCTTTTTCCATTTTGGTTTTCATTCTCCTTTACTAATTAAACCCAATAACAAGTAAAAACACTTCTCTTTCATCTTCTTTATATGTATTTCTCTTCTTTCACAACAATAGTAATATAGAAATCTAAAACACCTCTTTCTCTTCTCTCTTTTCCAACCTTCACCACAATTATTTTTAATTTTTATTATGCGGCCTTCCCAAATTTATAATTCTAGATCTGCCTCTGCGCTCGGTATTTATGCCTTCGATAGTAGTGGCGACAAACTTTGACGCCGATTTATCGAAGGTTTCGTTATCGAAGTTTTAATCCTTCGATTATTCCATCAGTAAGAATAGTCATCGGTAAATCCTTCGGTATTACCGAGGGCATATTTCCTTCCATAAATGCCTATAATTTATTTATTTATTTATTTTTTGTAGTGTATACGTAGGCACCATCAAGTGATATAAATTTGTATCTGGACCCAGTCCACATAAGACCCTAATTTTACAGAAAATGCCCTCAGCGTTTTAGGAAGAATCGAGATGAGTAAAAGAATAACCACGGAGCTTTAAGACCGGGTCACTTCCATAGCCATAGGTTCGTGCACAACCGCGGTGCCCCTGAAGCACTCTCATCCATGTTTACCTTTACCAAATCCCTACTTGTACGGTGATCAGTGTGTGATTTTGTGTTTTTTCAAAATATTTTAAAACCAAATTGCAACATGTAGTCTTATTAACTATAACTGTAATTTTTGGTGTTGTTCGTCGGTTTGGCAATGTTTATACATGAACGTGCCACATAACTGAAAATTGAATATATTACAAGATAGTGAAAAATATATATATTAAAATTAGAAAACATCTTTCATTGTGAAACAAGATACATTTTGTCTTGCGTTCTCTTCATTTCACTTACATCCAGCTTAGGACTTAGTGTATATTCTTACCATATTGGCTAACTTAATTTGTATATTTTCGAAAAAAAGGTATACTCATGTCAGACAGCTTGATTGTTAGTTGGATTTCCTAAAACTAAATTTTAAAATTAAAAAAAAATAGAAAATATCATAATACTAGAAAACCTAAAAACTAAACTAACTAGAAAGTTGAAAAGGAAACCCTGAGTAATGGAAAAAGAAACCAAAAGATACGAAAAACCCATTAAATGAAAAACGTAAAACTCCTAGAAGCGGGAAAAGCATAATAAAAACTAAACTAACAAAATATATATAATAAAAAAAAAGTCCAAAAAATTAAAGAGAAAAACTAAAAAAATTAAACTTTAAGTCCTGTCTAATGTAATGTACTCTATCAGGGTCCTCTCATACATGTTAATTGAGACAAATTTCTCAAAATGTGTTGATTGAAATTACCAGAATCCGAACCGTAAATATTTCAAATCTTCTAGTGCTATTCATTCCCCTTGGTCAGTACTTCCTAAAACAACTATACCCTCGGATTGCTGACTTTTACATTTACAATACTGGCAAAGGGGACAAATAAACATGTTTAAATCTCAAAATCTCTTGAATTTAGAAATTTCAGGCCATAGAGTGAGACAGACATACAATTGGGTAACCACATTTTCAAGTTCACAGTCTCATACAAAATGATTATTATTTAATTCGCGTGTATGCAATAGTTCAACAAGTCTTACTACTCGGAGAAAGTTCCAAGCTGTCAGTCGATAATTTCCTATTTATGAACTAATTCATTTTTGCAAGTGTATGAAAAAAGTCGCTTATTAAATATAAGTAAGCACGCCAAACTTTATGCAATGTGAAAAGAAATAAAATAGTAAAGATAAGGTAGAGAGAATACAAAAGAATATATATATATATATATATATATATATATATATAAAATAACAAGGTATGTTTATCTTTTTTAAAGGTTCCATGCGCGCAATTACATATCCAATAGAATTGTGCGACCTCCTATAATTAAGATAAATATTTATACAATATATTATTTCTTATGTAGGTCGTAAACTGCTGTAACACGTCATATTTCGATAGACATTATTTTTTCTTTCTTTTTACTCTGTGAACTTGTATTCTGATTTTCCTCATACTATTATTATTATTATTTTCACTATAATAGTGAAAATAAAATTGAAATTATTGAATTTGAGTTATTAATAATTTGATTCTTAAATGAAATGTTAGTATTTATTTTTCACTTATTATAGTGTATAATTTCTTTTCTACTAACCAATTATATTTATTTAAGAAATACTTTATTATACTTAGTGTTGTTCTTGGTATAAAGTAATTCTCAATAGACGAATTCAAAAGGAAAAAGTGTGAGGAAAAGTAGGAAACAAATTTAGAAAATAAAAAAAAAAGTATGAGGAAATGTAAGATACAAAATTCACACAAAAAAATGCCTATGTAAATGTGACGTGTAATAGCAATTTACGGCCCAATTAAAAAATAATTATATAAATGTCTATCCTAATTATATGAGGTGGCACAATTCTATTAGATATGTAGTTGAGGTCATGATACTATTAAAAATGATAAATATACCGTATCATTTTCCTATATGTGTGTGTGTGTGTATACACACACACACACACACACATATATACATATAGGGAAAGTCCGCGATGGTACCGCACAAGATTAAAGGTATTTTTCATTGAAACCAAGGCTCCAACGTCTTTTCACGTCTCATAAAATATCAAAAACGATGGTGTGGCACACAGAAAAATGAGTCGATGATGAATATATGACGCATCCGACAGAATTCTACAACATGAAAATACTTGGATAAAGAGTTTCCTTGGTTTGAAAATGATCATAGGTATGTTAGACTATCTTTAGCTGCAGATGGTGTTAATCCATTTGGAAACATGAGCATTCACTTACAGCATGTACCAGTAATTCTAGCCCCATTGAATCTTCCCCCTTGGGATTGCACGAAAGACCCGTTCCTTTTCTTATCTTTGTTGATTCCTGATGGAATTCGTAGAGACGAACACCATACTCGTGCAGCGGAAGTTTTAAAATTTTAGATCCAACAAATCTATCCTGTGAACGAATATATTTATATAATAAATAAACGAGATAAAAGCATGAAACCCTTACAGTAAATTCAGGTCCGAGTTCAACACTAAGGTATTCACGCGATTAATCTCCGACTGCAAGATCCAACTCCAGTGTATTGCTATCGTGAAGAAAGTTAGGAAATCCCACGAAAGCTCAAGAACTCCCAATCTCAAAATTAGGATTTATGTWTTCTAAAAAATCTCTTGTTTTTCATCGTATTTTCATTGTATACAACTTATGACTCTATGTTATATTTATACTAAGTACATAAGAGAACCCTAATCATAAAAGGGTTGGACTATCCAAGACATGGGCCCAAAACAATTTTAGCCCAAGTACCTTTATTAATATAACATAGATAATTAAATCCAAATCCAATTTAATTTAATTAAATAATTTCTATCAAATAGAAATTAATATCATAAGTATTAACAATTAAATATTACAATTCTAAATTGAATATTTAATACTTTCTTGATACACTCTTAAATCGGAAAACTAATCGCATATAGTGTGACCCTATAGGCCTTTATATATGACATCAATCCAATGATGATCCAAACAAAACTCCTAGACGGCTTAGTTGGACGAACTCAATATATAAAGAACATTCACTTGAACTCAGCGAATTAATAACCTTTATACAAAGCTTTGGTGAAATTCCTTTCATTCCGAATCACTCGATTAAGCTTAAGATTTATCCAAGTGTCTATCTCAATGGCTTAATCAATTTATCTCATCTTTATTAGTCGACAACTAGACCATACTTCAATTACTATATTGAATATGTCTCTTGCATTGGCCAATGACTTTAGTCGACCTAATATAGAGATTATGAGTGATCTCTCTCGAAATTCCAATCGAGGAATAAATTCTTTCTTGGCTCAACTACCACCTTCATTTACATCATGGTGCACCCAACACAAGTCGTATCTACCCCAAAAGGAGTGCAAGCGTTGGTCATGGTCAAAGTACACCACTCAGCAAATAAGGTGCATATTGACCTCAAGTCGAAGGATTATCACACGCTTTATACACTGATAAGTTTATAGACATACAATAAATAACTTATCAGTAGGGTTTACCAATACTGTCCAAAGTATCCATGTGTCCATCACGAATAACTATTATTCGCAGTCATGAGACTTACTGCATTCCCTAAAATGTGATGCAGACCACATGCCGTCATATATTATATTATCAATATCCCAATCTTGACAATCGTTAGTCGTGGCTATTTTAAGAGTAATGTTTTATCAATGACATCTCACAATATCAAAGACAATATTAACTCTACGGGAACATTTATTTGAATAATCACAAACGATCAAAATAATAATTCAATAAATGCAATGCCATATATATTACGATATATATATATAATAATTGTGATCAAGTATAATGTCTTTAAATCTGATTGTCTATAGGACATTCATACTTTCAATCTCCCACTTGGCCTAGATCCAATCACCTATATATCCAATATTCAGGTTTACGAAATGCTCATCATGTTACCCAGAACATGATGGCTTTGAGCACACTCTATTTTAATTTCTCTTGTCTCCACTATCTCCCTGATCAAGTGGTAGCGTCTTAGTACATGCTTGTTACTGTTCGTGGATCACTGTTCCTTGCTAGCGCAATAGCACCAATGTTGTCACAATACAATGATATTAGTGCTAGGAACTACCCCTAACTACTTAAGAATTTGTTTATCGAGACAGTTTCTTTAGTTGCCTCTTATGCAGCATTGTACTCAGCTTCGTTTTACCGAATCAGCGGCAGTAGTTTGCTTGGAACTATTCCAACTTACTACCTTATCATTGAAAATAAGGCATATCAAATATGACTTAAGATTATCATGGTCTATTTACGCAGTATACGCAGTAACTGCTAGTGTCTTTTGTCCACTATAGTCTAAGAAGTATTCTTTAGTTCTTCTAAGATACTTAAGAATACTCTTGACTGCTTTCCAGCATTCTTCCCCAGGATTCTGCTGAAATCTGCCAGTCATGCTAAGTGCATAAGCCACATCTGGCCTTGTGCAAATCATGGCATACATGATTGATCCTATTGCTGAAGCATATGAGATCCTTTTCATTCGCTCAAGTTCCTTATCAGTAGAAGGACTATCCTTCTTTGATAACTTGATACCATAACCCATTGGAATAAGTCCCCTGTTGGAATTTTCCATAGAGAATCATCTTAGCACTTTATCTATGTATATGGACTGTGAAAGCCTCAATATTCTATTAGGTCTATCCCGGTAGATCTTAATTCCAAGAATATAACAAGCTTCACCCAAGTCCTTCATCATGAAGGTGCTGGACAACCAATCCTTTACTGATTGCATGACAAGGGTATTATTACCAATTATCAATATGTCATCAACATATATAATAATAAAAACAATACTCCCTCCAGTGCGTTTACTGTAAACGCATGGATCTTCTTTGTTTCTGATAAAATCAAACGATTTGATTGCTTTGTCAAAACAAATATTCCAACTTCTAGAGGCTTGTTTAAGTCCATAGACTTTTGTAGCTTGCATACCGCTTTGGGTTTTGATTCAGATGTAAAACCCTATGGTTGTATCATATACACTTCCTCGGTTAATTCACCATTAAGGGAAGCGGTTTTAACATCCATCTGCCAAATATGGTAATCATAGTATGCAGCTATAGCAAGTAAAATCCTAATGGACTTGATTTCTTCAATTGGAGAAAAGGTTTCATCATAGTCAATTCCTTCTCGTTGACTATAACCTTTTGCTACCAACCTAGCCTTGTAGGTTTGTACCTTGCCATTTGTATCGATCTTCTTCTTGAAGACCCATTTACATCCAATAGGTCTAACCCCAACTGGCAAGTCAACCAAGTTCCAAACTTGATTTGTATACATCGAGTCCATTTCTGATTTCATGGCTTCCAGCTACCTCTTTGAGTCAATGTCTAACATAGCCTCGGTGTAAGTTCTAGGTTCATCATCGTCCGGAATTTCCACGTCACCTTGACCCTCTACAAGGAGGTTTAGTCTTTCCGGTTGTCTATGAATCCTAGTAGACTTATGAAGTTGATTGTCATGCGTTTGAGTGATTTGAGTGTTCTGATCATGAGATGGTTCTTCTATGCTGGACGGTCCAGCATTTTGAGACTCCTTAGAAGTGTCATCAATATGAACTTCCTGAGGAGGGAGTTGTGCAACTATTGCTTGGTCTTCCATTGGTTGCGATGATAAGTTTTGCATTACTGCATCAATTCTATCAATACTCACTGGCTAAAGATTGTCCTCTAAGTGACAAATCTTCACCATAGGAATGACCAGAAGTTCCCACTGAATTCTTGTCTATGTCATTTGACAAATTTTCAACCTCCATGTCACTTTGTGGTTCTTGAATTTCTTCAAGTTCTACCATATTCCAACTTCTTTCCTTATAGACATAGTCTTACTCAAGGAAAGTCGCTTGCCTGGAAATAATGACCTTATGTTCTCCAGGAAGATAGAAATAGTATCCTCGTGTTTCTTTAGGATACCCCACAAAATAACATTTCTCACTTTTAGATTCCAACTCGTCAGTAAGCATCTTCTTTACATATGCAGGGCAACCCCAGGTTCGCATGTGCGTAAGTGATGGTTTCTTGTCATGCCATAACTCATATGGAGTTTTATTTACTGACTTCGATGGAAACTCTATTCAGAACATAGATTGAGTTTAGTAAAGCATACCCCCATAGGTATGTCGGAAGATTTGAGAAACTCATCATGGATCTAACAATATCCAATAAGGTTCGATTTCTCCTTTCAGAAACACCATTCATTTGTGGTGTTCCAGGAGGCGTCCATTGCGATTGGACTTCATGAAGTTTTAAGTAATCGAGAAACTCTTTACTCAAGTATTCACCTCCTCAATCTGATCGAAGAGTCTTAATACTCTTTTCAACTTGTTTCTCAACTTCTAACTTATACTCCTTAAACTTCTCAAAAGCCTCTGACTTGTGTTTCAGAAGATACACATGTCCAAACCTAGAGAAGTCATCAGTAAAAGTAATAAAGTATGAATAACCACCTCTAGCTTGAGTAGGAAAACGTCCGCATACATCAGTATGAACCAGCTCAAGCACCTCTTTTGCTCGTATGCCTTTCCCAGAAAATGGCTTGTTGGTCATTTTTCCTTTGAGACAAGATTCGCATTGTCCATAAGACTCAAAATCAAATGGTGTTAAATAGTCTAACTTTCTTAAACTTGTGATTCTTGTTTCATTTATGTGACCAAGCCTACAATGCATAAATAGGTGGGATTATTCATATCACTTAACTTTATACGTTTTTTTTTTGCACATTGAGAATTGCACGACTACAATCAAGAACATATAAACCATTCACAAGTGGAGCATTTCCATAAACAATACCATTATGCGCAAATAAACAATTATTATTAGCAAAATGGAAGGAAAACCCTTCAATGTCTAACATCGGAATGAAAACAATATTCTTCGTAATCGATGGAACAAAATAACAATTATATAAATTTAGTTTATAACCCAAGGGTAAATCTAATTTATAAGTTCCTACACGCTCGGCAGCAACCTTTGCTCCATTTCCGACGCGCAGGCAAACTTCCCCCGGTCTAACCATCCTACTGTCACTTAGCCCCTGCACATTATTACTAATGTGTGAGCCACATCCGGTATCAAATACCCAGCAGTGAGAGTTATTAATAGACATATTTATTTCAATGACAAACATACCCGATGAGCCTGAAACATCTAATGTTTTCCACTTCTCACAGTCTCTCTTCCAATGTCCCTTTTCTTTGCAATATAACCACACATATTTAGCCAATGTTGGCTTCTTACGAGCACCTCCTTTTGGCTTCAAAGCTGTAGGCTTAGGCCCAGCCTTAGTTTTACTTTTCTGACTTTTCTTAACTTTCAGGTTAGATCTAGCAGACGTACTCACCATAAGTACAGCTTTGCCCTTTGAGGTGGAAGACTCATATGTCTTAAGCATGTTATGAAGCTCGGGAAGCTTCGCTTTCGTGTTGTTCATATTATAATTCACAATGAAGTTTTCAAATGAACTAGGAAGCGAATTCATGATCAAGTTGACYGAGACATTTTCAGGTAGGTTCGTTCYAATCGAAGCCAACCTCTCAATAAACCCTATCATCTTCAATACATGCTCAGACACCTTGCCCCCATCATGAAGCTTGCACTTAAAGAGATCTCTTAGCAGCTCATACTCCATAGTTTGAGCTTGCGAAGCATAGAGACTCTTCAAATGCTCCAACATTTCATAAGGGGCCATGTGTTCATGCTGTCTCTGCAATTCCGTCGTCATCGTAGTTAGCATGACACATTGTGCCGAAGTTGCATCATCCTTATGTTTCCCATGAATATCCTTGTCAAACTTGGCATATTCAGGAGAATTTTTATCAGGAATTTCAGGAACAGGTGTGTCCAACACATACTCAATCTTTTCCTGTCTCAGAACTAAACGCAGATTGCGCAACCAATCCATAAAGTTTGGTCCTTTCAACTTGTTCGTTTCAACCAAACATTTCGATGATAAATTCGACATCTTAACAAATCTAGAGAAAATAAATAGAGCGGGAATTAAGACTCTAATTCTAATTCCTATGATCACTATTATTAACTAATTATAAGGACTTTAATAATTAGTTCCCACTATTTTAACATATTATACGACCCCATGGTAGAATACGGACTCATATCAAATATGATCATAGTGAGCCAAGATCCATATTCATACTATTGAAGCCTCTGCTAGGGCTGATGACCACAATAGCACAACTGGTAGGTGCCCAGACCAATTATAGACAATTATAACTCTTGGTCGATCGAATCTAATTCGATCTTACGCCCTTAGTTGATTCCGACGTTAGGGCGACAAGAAAGAACCAAGTGAGTCAACCCCATTACACGATCGCAAACATATGCACCTATGAGCGAGCCTTGACCTCGTCGACCGGAGCAAGCACTAGGGTGCAAATACTCATGGACGAAAAAGGTTTCGTCCTCACCCAATTATAATGGACAGCGCGTTCATCCAAGATGAGACTCATATTTTATTTTGGGAACATTTATCGGGGTTTAACAATTAACAAGATCTAAATGAACAATAAATAATTATTGGGCGCCGCAAACCCATAATTTATAAGCAAACGGTCCGACAAATATTGGGCGCCGCCTACCCAGAGTTTGTAAGCAAACGGTCTGACAAATACTGGGTGCCGCGTACCCAGACAATATATGAGGACTCCTTGCTAAAAAGTAATCTACGAGCACATAGACAATTATTGCAAGTAGAGGAACAATTTCATAATTAAAATTAAAATTCAAAGTTTTAATTTAATTTACATTATCATATAATACAATAATATAATAATAATCATGGGTTAATCATTTAAATTTAGAAAAATTAAATTCCAAATTTAATTTGATTTCTAAATTATTTAAAAAAAGTTTAAAATTTAGAAATTATTAAATTCCAAATTTAATTCTTATTTCTAAATAAATTTCAAAGGTTTAAGTTTAGAAATTATTAAATTCTAAATTTAATTTTATTTCTAAATGATTTTTAAAAATGCTTTAACTTAGAAGTTATTTAAATACTAAATTTAAAATTAATTCCCAAGACAATTTTAAAAGATTTTTAGTAAAAATACAAATTTCAGAATTTTCAGCATAGCCAAACAGCCCCTTAAGATTTTTTGAAAGTTTTAGGGTCCTTTCTGCAATTCTTAAAATTTTTAATAATTACAGAAATGCCATTTGGACTTAAAACAGCTTTCTGAAAAGTTTCTGGGGTCAAAACGTAATTTCTGAAAAGTTATGGGCAGCTTCGCAATTTTCTAAAAATTTAGGATAATTCTGTGATTTTATAAATTTCTAAAATTATAATCAAGCCCAAAATTATATCAAATTCTTAAAAATTTTACCCAAGCCCTAAATCGAATTTAGGGCTTTCGATTCAGGCCTTGTCGGCAACCACCACCGGCACCAGGCTACGGCCCATGAAGAGCCGAAGCCTCCAACAGTAGTAGCCCGCCGGAAAAGCTCCCGGAGCCGACGCTATTGAAACCTGAATATTCGAGAATTGCGGCCTGTACGCCACCTCTTCGCCGCCACTGCAAGTCGGCCTCCGTGTGGGAAGTTGTCGCCTGCCCAGCAGGCTTCCGCTCTGGCCACCGGCGACGTCAAGGAGGTGGCTGAATTGGAGTGCAGTGCGCTGCCGCGAAGTTGCAGGTTTGTTCAGTTTCCAATTCCCAGTTTTTGCTTTACACGTTTTTTCTTAAATGATAATTTAATCATATTAAATTAAAACAAAACCTTTAATCAAATTAAAAATCTATTAACGATTTTAATCAAATTAAAGTCACTTATACAACAATTCGACCCATAATTATATTATAATATTATAAACATAATCGTTAACACACCCCCGGGCTCTGATACCATTGTTGGAATTCGTAGAGACGAACACCATGCTCGTGCAGCGGAAGTTTTAAAATTTTAGATCCAACAAATCTATCATGTGAACGAATATATTTATATAATAAATAAACGAGATAAAAGCATGAAACCTTTACAGTAAATTCAGGTTCGAGTTCAACACTAAGGTATCCACGCGATTAATCTCCGACTGTAAGATCCAACTCTAGTGTATTGCTATCGTGAATAAAGCTAGGAAATCCCACGAAAGCTCAAGAACTCCCAATCTCAAAATTAGAATTTATGTTTTCTAAAAACTCTATTGTTTTTCATCGTATTTTCATTGTATACAACTTATGACTCTATGTTATATTTATACTAGGTACATAAGAGAACCCTATTCATAAAAGGGTTGGACTATCCAAGACATGGGCCCAAAACAATTTTAGCCCAAGTACCTTTATTAATATAACATAGATAATTAAATCCAAATCCAATATAATTTAATTAAATAATTTCTATCAAAATAGAAATTAATATCATAAGTATTAACAATTAAATATTACAATTCTAAATTGAATATTTAATACTTTCTTGATACACTCTTAAATCGGAAAACTAATCACATATAGTGTGACCCTATAGGCCTTTATATATGACATCAATCCAATGATGATCCAAACAAAACTCCTAGACGGCTTAGTTGGACGAACTCAATATATAAAGAACATTCACTTGAACTCAGCGAATTATAACCTTTATACAAAGCTTTGGTGAAATTCCTTTCATTCAGAATCACTCAATTAAGCTTAAGATTTATCCAAGTGTCTATCTCAATGGCTTAATCAACTTATCTCATCTTTATTAGTCGACAACTAGACAATACTTCAATTATTATATTGAACATGTCTCTTGCATTGGCCAATGACTTTAGTCGACCTAATATAGAGATTATGAGTGATCTCTCTCGAAATCCCAATCGAGGAATAAATTCTTTCTTGGCTCAACTACCACCTTCATTTACATCATGGTGCACCCAACACAAGCCGTATCTACCCCAAAAGGAGTTCAAGCGTTGGCCATGGTCAAAGTATACCACTCAGCAAATAAGGTGCGTATTGACCTCAAGTCTAAGGATTATCACACGCTTTATACACTGATAAGTTTATAGACATACAATAAATAACTTATCAGTAGGGTTTACCAATACTCTCCAAAGTATCCATGTGTCCATCACGAATAACTATTATTCGCAGTCGTGAGACTTACTGCATTCTCTAAAATGTGATGCAGACCACATGCCGACATATATTATATTATCAATATCCCAATCTTGACAATCGTTAGTCGCGGCTATTTTAAGAGTAATGTTTTATCAATGACATCTCACAATATCAAAGACAATATTAACTCTACGGGAATATTTATATGAATAACCACAAACGATCAAAATAATAATTCAATAAATGCAATGCCATATATATTACGATATATATTATAATTGTGATCAAGTATAATGTCTTTAAATCAGATTGTCTCTAAGACATTCATACTTTCATTTCCAGGCAAGAATTCACTTGGAAAGGATATTGATGTTTACTTGCGGCCATTAATCAAATAGTTGAAAGAATTGGTCATTGAGGGGGCAGAGACCTTCGACGTTTCTTCTAAAAAAACTTTTCAAATGCATGCTTCAATTTTGTGAACAATAAATGACTTTCTAGCATATGGAGACCTGTCCGGGTGGAGTACTAAATGGTACATGGACTGTACAGTTTGTAATAATCAAACTTATTATGTGCGACTACGTAGCAAGATAACTTACACGGGACATCATCGTGATTTACCGAAAGATCATGCTTGGAGGAAAACTAAGAGGTTTAATGGGAAAAAGGAAGACGCCGAAGCGCCTAGAGGTTTAATTGGGGAGGATGTCTTAGTGCAGTTGGAGAGACTACAAAGTCTAATACCAAGGAAGCATGGAAACAACAAGAAAAGGAAGCGGGAACCTGAGGAGTTAAATTGGACCAAGTGTATCATTTTATTCGACTTGCCCTATTGGAGTAAGTTAGAATTAAGGCATAATTTGGATGTAATGTATATCGGAAAAAAAATATGTGAGAGTCTATTAGGGACCTTGATAAGTGTAGATGGGAAAACAAAAGATACGGTGAATGCAAGGCTCGATTTAGAGGACGTGCAAATTCATGAGGAGTTGCACTTAATCAAGCGAAGTAGTAGAACATAGGTGATGCTAACTACTTGTTATGTTATGACAAAGAAAGAAAGACTAGACTTGTGTGAGTTTATAAATCCTGTTGAATTTCTAGACGGGTATGCACCCAATATCTCTCGTTGTGTTAGTTCAAGTGACCAGAAGTTATCTGGGATGAAAATCTATGATTGTCACGTACTTTTACAATGAATAATTCCTATCGGTATTTGCGGACCCTTATATAAGGAAGTGCGTGAGGTACTGATTGAGTTAGGTTATTTTCTCAACACTTATGCTGCAAGAAGTTGAAAAGAAGTGAATTGGAGAAAATGAGAGAAGATATTTGCTTGATTTTGTGTAAACTTGAAAAGATTTATCCTCTCGCTTTCTTCGACGACATGGTTTATTTTCCTATTCATTTACCGGATGAGGCATTGCTTGGTGGCCCAGTTCAATTCAGGTGGATGTATCAATTTGAACGGTAAATAATATTAAATTATAAATTTGTAATTGCATCAAAACTTATATCTCTACCATGCCGATTATTATAAATCTTTTACATTGGTTTTAAGAAATTTATAATTGCATCAAACTTTATATTTTTCATCATGGTGACTTTTTTTTTTCGCTAGATTTCTATGTGGCTTGAAGTAGAGTGTGCGCAATAAAGCTCATCCCGAAGGATCAGTAGCCCAAGCATACATTGCAAAAGAGTGTTTAGCCTTTTGCTCGATGTACTTGCAGGGAATTGAAACTAGATTTAACTAAGATGAATAGAATAATGATAAAAAAAATCGATGATATTCTATCAATATTCTCACAATAAATGCCGCCATTTCAGAGCAACAAAACTTGTAGATTTATCTGAGTAAGAGTTCAATGCACTACAGTGGTTTGTCTTCCAAAATTGCGAAGAGGTTGCACCATTTCTTGAGTAAGTATTGTATAGTAACATTTTACACATTCAAAGTAATTTTAATTATTTAATAAATATGAATTATATATTTATATTGATCGTAGGAAGCACAAGGAAGTGCTTTTATTGGGCAGTTGCGTAAATTTAGTCCGGGAACATAAAAAGAGATTTCCCGCATGGTTCAAAAAACATGCAATGTTATATTTAAAGTAATAGAAAAGTATTTTATCAGCTCCTTATTAATTTTTCTTATTCTTGTTTTCCAGATGACTAAGTTATATGAAGAGGAACCATCACAGGTAAACGAATCTTTATATTCACTAGCATGTGCACCTCACAAGTCTGTAAGAAAGTTTTCTGGCTGCATCGTGAACGGAGTAAGATCTTAACTGAACAACGCGATAGCCGTCGGAAAACTCAAAACTGTGGGATTATAGTAGAGGGTAACCATGGGGATGACATCATTGATTTTTATGGGGTTTTAAAGGATATTATTCACCTAGATTATGTTAAAGATAGGCATGTTGTTTTATTCAAATGTGATTGTTTTGATCTTGGAAGAAAAAAACGAATAGGGATACAAAAGACGAAAATATTGTGAGTGTTGGAGTTGCTAGAAAATGGTACGAGAATGACTCTTACATATTAGCTAATCAAGAAAGACAAGTTTTCTACACTAATGATCCTAAATCAGGACATGATTGGCGTGTCGTGATACCATTCCAGTTGATTCGAGCTTTTGTGTGTGCCTACTTTATCAATAATTATCAGAAATTTAGTAGCTCGCCCGCAAGAGAACGAGATCGCGTGTAGTTTGGCAAGCTTAACTCGAGCCGTCTCTCAAGGACTGACGTTCGGAATTTTTAAAGTTTGTTTAATCACAATGTTTAACACGAGAACTTGTATAAAGTGGTTTTTGAAATTATTAACTATGAATCGAAAAGCAATAGTAATTAACTTTAACTAATTATTTAAATTAATTAAACTAAACTAATTGACCAACTAGCATGAATTGAACTATTACTACGAATATCAAGCACATGAAGTCTCAAGAACGATATTAATTCTAAAATTCCCAAGCAACTGCATAGCATGAGTTAAATATCAACTAATTAACTAAAATTACCTAGCATGGATCAAACTACTACGAACTAAATTAAGCATATGATTTCTCAAGAACAAGATCAATATCAAAATCCTCAAGCAATCKCATAACGTAAACCGATTATCAACTATTTATCCAAACTAAGCAATAATTAAACTAACATGAACAATTCTCATCACCAAGCATGAACAGCGCAGAACCTATATAAAAATTAAAACTAAAATCTCAAGGTCCAAGCTTAGCGATTCAACGTTCAACGATTCTAATTATCAAACGAAAAGCAATAAATACTTAAAAAACATGAATTAACTAACAATTAATCTAAGAAAAATAACTAGAGTTTAGAAAACTTATTATTGACTAAAAAGTGCTGAAGGATTGCTGTAGATACGGACTACGAACGGTTGATCTTGGTCGATAAAATCGGAGCTTGAACGAACATCTACGTCTCAGTGCTTTGGATCTTGAATCTTCGACGTAGATCTTGAAAATATATTGGAGGGTGTTGAAAATAGGTTTCTTAACCCTAGATAGGTGTTTTGGGTCGCGGGTGTATGTTTAATCCGAAATATGAAGGGTTTATATAGTTATTTTATGACTTGGCGCACAAGAAACCCTAAAATCCGAATTCTGGGCCGTCGTGTCGACGGTGCATCGACGGTGCATCGACTGACGTGTGCCGGTGCTCGGCGTCGCTGCTGCTTGGGTGTGCGCGTCGGCTGGACGGGTGCATCGACGGTGCGTCGACTGACGCTCCTTCAGTTGATGCTTCAGCAAGTTGCGTCGACGGTGCGTCGACTGACGCTCCTTCAGTCGACACTTCAGCAATTTGTGTTGATGGTGCGTCGGCCCTGCATCGACTGACGCGGATCATGGCTCTCGTCGACGGAGCGTCGACGCTCGCGTCAGTCGACGCGACAGAGCATCTTCCTCAGTTTCTCTATCTTTTTGCTACTCGTTCACCGGAAAGCTTGCTCTTCTATTCTTGAACATCGAACTTCGTCTTTTACGTGCTAAACTCTTCCGGTTACTTAGCTGTAAAGTGAAAAATAAAAAATAATCACTTATTTGCATCAATTACGATTAAAATACGGTAAAATAAGTCGGAACTATAAAAATATGGAATTAAGCTTAAATCATCCAACTTGTACCAAAAACAAATAGAAAAATGAACTAAAAAGCTAATAAAAATATGGACAAATCTACTCTAATCAACTACCCCACGCTTAATTGGTTTGTTCGTCCTCGAACAAACGATAAATTCAAAGTATAACTAGAATGAAAATATGTTCAAGCAAAGAGTCGTGCTATGCTACATACGTAATTTTGAAAATATAGGTACAAGTCACGCARYGYCAATCACTCGACCATTATTACATTATCGCTTCAAAACAAAATCATSAWTCCTCACGAAAGATAATATATAAGTGTACGCTCAAAAGCACTCAAGTATTTTCTGCATGGGACGTGTATACACTCAAATCATACAATTACATGCACAATAAATAAGCACCAAAAATCAATCCATTTTCAATCGCAAATTAAGTGTGCTGTCAAAACTAAGAATCGGTAAGGTCTTTTCGGGTTGTAATGTAAGGTTCTTTGGACAGGTATGGAATATATAAGTCGTGTGGCTAACTCACGATCTAATGTGATCAATAACTCACCAAACCTATTCTAATCACGAAGCAATGCGATTCACCTCGTTCAAAAATAAAAACCTCACTAAACACTCAAAACGTAGCCTTTGAACATAGGCTATTTCTCAACTCGTAACTCTAAAACCGACTTGAAGCTCAAACCACTTAAACATGATTGAAGCTCATGATATGCTTCTTATTACAACTCAACTCTTTACCTTTAAACATTAGGCTTCATAATAACATAAACAATTTAACACAAGCCTTATTAGCGCATAGGCAATGACTTAACACGATTCACCATCCTTCTTTTTCTTTCTCTTTTTTTTTTATATATATCCCCTTTTATTCTTTTTTTTATGGGGTTCCTTCTTTTATTTTTTTAATGAAGGATGGTGGACCTTAATTACAATAATTCACAAATTCCTAATAAATATTCCAAAACACAAAATAACCAATAAAAATAGCGAACTCCTACCCCACGCTTTTAATGGGTTAGTAGGGGTCGACTCAATAAAACACTCATAGCTATAGGCATGGATTATTTGGCTATGATTGGCTTATTCAGAATTTATAGTGGCTAATATATATGGATATGGCCGGAATAGGGTTTATATTTGTGCCTTATCCTCATTTTCAAAATCAACTACACACAGCGGTTTCAAAGAGATCTCAAATCAAAACTTATTCAAGTACATGAAATGATGATAAACACTCAGGCAACTCACAAGGCTTTTTGCATGAAAAACTTTTGAATTGACGCTGCTTTTAAGGTTTTGCGAAATCAATTGCGTACAAGTACCATTTAACAATATATAAATAAAAAATTTTGAATTATATATGCACTTATGCACGCTCAAAAGACTAGAACCTCAAATCATACTTAGCTAACTTTGACAGGCATGCCATACAAACACAATACAACACAGAAATAGTGATCAATCACGTAAAATTTAGCACTACAAACCCACGAAAAAACTTTTAGATTTGCACAAATTTCAACTATAATTCAGACTTAACCATCCCCCCCTTTAAAAATGTGGCAAACTCCTGATTGCCATAAATATAAAGAAAATAAAAGCAAGGGAGATAAGAAAACATCCCTGAAAAATCGATAGTTGAGTCTTTCCAAAATGTTTGTGCAATAATCCTTCTTCTTGAACTCGTGATTGGAATTGTCTTGAATTAAAAGCGATTGTAGTCAATTATGTTGCGCGCAAGTGCCCGGTGGCACATCGTGTGGAATTTAATCCACCGGATTGCGGCTCATCAAAAGGTTGCCAGATTGCGGCTAAATTGGGTCGGATTGCGACCTCGATCGGCGGAGATGAAATCGTAAAATCGGATTTTCTGCACATTAACACACACATAAACGCACCACGACAATTAACACAATAAAAACAAAAATAAACTAAAAATAATCGAAATAAAAATTAAAGAAAAACTAACGCTTGGGTTGCCTCCCAAGAAGCGCAACATTTTATGTCGCATGCTCAACGCGTTTCAACGATCAATACTCGACTTGCGGTGGATCACCTAACTCCACCATGTCACTCGCTTTAAACTCCTTCTCAAATGTTCCGTTGGGGTCCATAATTGCAAGGTCCACTCCAATGTCATGAATATCAATACCAAATAGCTCGGCTCTCTCCTCCATGCTAAGAAAATCATTGTCGTCCTCGACGTTCATCTCGTCCAAAACCGTTATGCTCTTAAGCTCTCGGACGCATGCATCTACCGGGTCAACGAACGAACATTCTTCTTCTTCCATCAATGGCGCAGGGCAATTATGCACATCTCGCAAAGAAAAAGTAACCGTCTCTCCCAAAACAGACATGCTCATCCTCCCTTTGTTCACATCAATCACCGCATGGGAGGTAGAAAAAAATGGACGGCCTAAAAGAATAGTATGCCCCTTGTTCTCACTCGACATCTCTCCAACATCTAAAACTACAAAATCAACTGGTATTATTAATTCACCTACTTTCACCAAAACGTCTTCTACAATTCCCAATGGTTGGCGAATTGAACGATCCGCTAATTGGAAACGCATCCTTGTCGGCTTCAATGGTCCTAAATCAAATTGCTTATAAAGGGAATGCGGCATTTAGTTAATTCCCGCGCCAAGATCAAGCATTCCGCGCGCTTGTTGCCCATTCTCCAATGTAATATTGACACAAAATCTTCCAGGGTCCTTCTCTTTCGTAGGCAGTGGTTGCTTGCATAACGCACTCACCTCCTTCGTTAGAGGAACGTACTGATTTGTCTCCGAACGCCTATGTCTTGTAGCAAGCTCCTTGAAGAACTTCACATATGCCGGCATCGTTTTGATCACATCCAAAAGAGGAAGGTTGATGTTGACATTCTTCAGAAAGTTGTAAAGCTCCATGAACTTCTTATTTTSTTTTGCYGRTCGAAGRYGGCTTGGAAATGGAACTYTYTCGAYTATCGGCGARGTGAGAGTCTTGTTTGTGAGCTTCCCCTTCAAAGATCCTGGAATATAAGGGTTTGGTGTCTTATGCAATTGTTCTATCGGCTTGGATTCATCTCCCTTTGGCGATGCCGGTGTTGGACTCTCCGTCATCTCTTCATCCCCTCCGTCATTTATCTCGACTCCATTATCGATCACTTTTCCACTGCGTAGGACTTTAATCGCTGAGGATTGCTCCGTTTGACTCGAAAACTTGTCATTTTCCTTATTTGATCTCGTAATGTCATTCGCCAATCGTCCTATCGTCCTATCAATCCTCTCCACACTCTTAGCAAGATCATGCACTATCCTAGAGAGACTGTCAATACTATTCACCTTTTTGGAGAGGTCATCTATTTTTGCATTCACTTTAACAAGTCCCTCTCTATTAATGAGCGTCTCTGTCACTTGATTTTGTTGCCAAACCAATAATTGATCATTTGGTTTAACCGGATTTGACGTTTGCCCCTTCGTAGGCGGTGGTGGTGAAGGAAGGTATTGTGGGTCGGTCTGTGGCTTCATCGGCGCATAATGTGGGTTCTCAGGACCCCACTGTAAAAAAGGAGAATCACGCTGTGCCTGAAATTGGTTTGTGGGTTTCTGCCCAGAATTGTTGTGTTGGAAATTTTGCACGGCGTTGACTTCTATGTTCGATTCATCGTCAAAAGTCACCGAACACGCATTCGCTCCATGTCCAAATGCTCCAAAAATTCCACATGGCTCTTGTGAAGGTTGTGTTTGTTGCTTCATCATCATGTTCGTCAACAACTCCACTTTCTTTGTAAGTTTATCGATCTTGTCATCCTCCGCTCGTGCAAATGAAACCTCATTCACTCTAAGTTTTCGAGGCCTTGAACTTGTTTGCCTCGACTTGTCACTTATTAATTCGAAAAGATCTCGTGCTTCCTCCGCGGTTAAGCCCCTGAAATCTCCTGCTCGTGTTTCCACTTGTTGCTTGAAATTCGGCAATAAGCCTTCATAAAAGTAATTGTTGACCATTTCGTCATTGTTACCATGGTGTGGACATGCATTTAGGAGCTCCTTAAAACGATCCCATGCCTCGTGAAATAATTCGCCATCCAATTGCTCGAAGTTGGAAATTTCCCTCCTCAACTTTGTCGTCGTTTGGGCTGAGTAAAATCTTCCCACAAATTTCTTGTAAACCATCCCCCAATTTGTTAGGGAGTTAGGTTGTAATTGATTGAACCATCGTTTTGCTTTATCTTTCAGGGTACTAGGGAAATATCTCATTCTAAGCTGTCCTTCACTGAGTCCGCGATCTTGAATCCCAGATAGTGCTATGTAAAACTCTCGAACGAACTCGAGTGGGTCTTCATTCGGCAAACTATAGAAGGAAGGTAGTCTATTCAAATCGTCGGTCCTCAAGTTGTAGTTCCTAGACGCTTGGCCTAAAACTATCGCTGAGCTATATGGTCCAATGGTTGGACATGCGAGATCACCTTGTTTTCGTATGTTTTGATATCGAGGGGCATGTCGTCCTCCAAAATCCGCACGTCTTCCTCCAAAATTGTCCCCATCCTCATAATAACCATCCTCATGAAACTCGTTTTCATCCTCATATTCATCGTCCAGTGTATCATCGTCTTGACCATTATTGTAATGTCGTCCTCCTCGTCTATTTTGGAAACGGTTCGGTGCTCGCTCCCAATTTAAATTCTCATTATGTTGTTGGTTGTTTTGGGGCTGGGGCTCGCCATTACCAACTTGGTTGCGTAAGAACTCCTCGTTTTCACGAGTATTGTATGCTTGAGCTTCCGCTCAATTCCTAAAGTGCTGTGGACGGTTGATTTGATTTTCTGGAATCACTGCTTGACGATTATCTTGGCCTTGGGGCTCCACGTTGTTTGGATCGTTGAGGAACTGGTTTCCTTCTTGATTCTCTTCGTTATTGATCCTTTGGTTGTTTCCGTCGTTATGCGCGTGATTAGGATCAAGAATTAATGGATTTTCTTGACGATTATCGTCTTGTGGGTCTCCAAAGTTTAGATCATCGGTGGGCGGCATCCCATATGGTTGGTATCATAGAGGGGTATTATTATCATTTCCTTGCCCTCGGCCACCATTCGTTCGTCCTCCTACTCTTCCTCCTGGTCCTCGGCCTCCAATAGGGGTAGTGTTTGACATGTTGGCCGAATTTGTTTTACGATTAATTGCGTTGGGGGAATGAAAGAGTCTTCTCGGTCTCCCAACTCGTTCGATGTTGTCTATATATATAGCAAGTTCGTTTCTAAGACTTCAACGTCCTAGCATCAACAACAAACAACATCAACGCATCGAGTGGCAAACAAAGAACCTTTATACAAATAAACGAAAAAGCGTAAAATAACACGAACAAACATTATCAAAACCTATTTCAGTCCCCGGCAACGGCGCCAATTTTTTATTCGAGCTTTTGTGTGTGCCTACTTTATCAATAATTGTCAGAAATTTAGTAGCTCGCCCGCAAGAGAACGGGATTGCGTGTAGGTTGACAAGCTTAACTCGAGTCGTCTCTCATGGACTGACGTTCGGAATTTTTAATATTTGTTTAATCACAATGTTTAACACGAGAACTTGTATAAAGTGGTTTTTGAAATTATTAACTATGAATCGAAAAGCAATAGTAATTAACTTTAACTAATTATCTAAATTAATTAAACTAAACTAATTGACCAACTAGCATGAATTGAACTATTACTACGAATATCAAGCACATGAAGTCTCAAGAACGAAATTAATTCTAAAATTCCCAAGCAATTCATGAATTAAATATCAACTAATTAACTAAAATTATCTAGCATGGGTCAAACTACTACGAACTAAATTAAGCATATGATTTCTCAAGAACAAGATCAATATCAAAATCCTCAAGCAATCGCATAACGAAAACCGATTATCAACTATTTATCCAAACTAAGCAATAATTAAACTAACATGAACAATTCTCATCACCAAGCATGAACAAAGCAGCAACTATATAAATAATAAAACTAAAATCTCAAGGTCCAAGCTTAGCGATTCAACGTTCAACGATTCTAATTATCAAACGAAAAGCAATAAATACTTAAAAACATGAATTAACTAACAATTAATCTAAGAAAAATAACTAGAGTTTAGAAAACTTTTTTTTGACTAAGAAGTGCTGAAGGATTGCTGTAGATACGGACTACGAATGGTTGATCTTGGTCGATAAAATCGGAGCTTGAACGAACGTCTACGTCTCGGTGCTTCAGATCTTGAATCTTCGACGTAGATCTTGAAAATATATTGGAGGGTGTTGAAAATAGGTTTCTTAACCCTAGATAGGTGTTTTGGGTCGTGGGTGTATGTTTAATCCAAAATATGAAGGGTTTATATAGTTATTTTATGACTTGGCGCACAAGAAACCCTAAAATCCGAGTTCTGGGCCGTCGCGTCGACGGTGCATCGACTGACGCGTGCCGGTGCTCGGCGTCGCTGCTGCCTGGGTGAGCGCGTCGGCTGGGCGGGTGCGTCGACTGACGCTCCTTTAGTCGACGCTTCAGCAAGTTGCGTCGACGGTGCGTCGACTAACGCTCCTTCAGTCGATGCTTCAGCAAGTTGCGTCGACGGTGCGTCGGCCCTGCGTCGACTGACGCGGATCATGACTCGCGTTGACGGAGTGTCGACGCTCGCGTCAGTCGACGCGACAGAGCGTCTTTCTCAGTTTCTCTATCTTTTTGCTACTCGTTCACCGGAAAGCTTGTTCTTCTATTCTTGAAGATCGAACTTCGTCTTTTACGTGCTAAACTCTTCCGGTTACTTAGCTGTAAAGTGAAAAATAAAAAATAATCACTTATTTGCATCAATTACGATTAAAATACGTTAAAATAAGTCGGAACTATAAAAATATGGAATTAAGCTTAAATCATCCAACTTATACCAAAAACAAATAGAAAAACGAACTAAAAAGCTAATAAAAATAAGGACAAATCTACTCTAATCACCAGCATATGCATATTTATGGTGTTAGTGAGATGCACGATGAAGAAATAGATGTCGACGATGTTTTGACTATGGAGAATAAAGTATATCAAGAGAATGATACAAACAATCTGCTTGAAATTAATTTCAGTGAAATACAATCATTAATGTCACATGCATCATACATTGATTTGCACTCATGTGGAGATTGTTGGAGAAAAAGGGATTTGTGAAGTTATTTTTGGTAACTTTGTCTCAAAATTCCAATAATTAAAAGTTCATTAATTTCATAAACGAGCTTCAAATTCTTAATGTATATTCACTTTCACAAATCTGTGTTTGGATGAGTGAGAAATCAATAGTCAAAGTTGGATATTTGAGAAGTAAATTTGGAGGTTGAAGAGATAGCGAGATTTTCATTTGGGAAATTGAAAGTCTCACATAGGAAGGAGACTCATTTATAGATAACTTTATTAAATGAAGTAATATGGGTATTGGTTGCAAGTTGAGTGGGGATGGAGTACCCCACACGCGCGCCACCATCACCCCACCACCCACCCGGCTCGGCACGGTCATGGGCTCGAGCACGGCCGAGGCTCGAGGCTCACGGCTCGTGTCACGTGGGTCGTGGTCCATGGCCGTTCTTGCTGGGCTGGGACCTTATGTTTTGAACTTTTTTTTCAGAATTGTTCAGTCTTTTCTTGTGAAGTAAGACTAGTAGTTTCACTTTTATCATGAATCCAAATTCCTGTGGTTTACTTTCTTGTTAAAAGAATTATCTCTCAACTATAAATACCAATGTAAATTCATACATATAAGAATCGTCAGTATTCGAGCATCTCATATTTTTCCTACCTGCCTTAAGCATCATATAGTTTGCAGTTAGGATTTTGCTCGTTTGTCTGCTTAAGTCTCGTTCACTAGGGTGACTGGATTGACCGTTCCTTCCAACTCTGTTGTTTTTGTATTGAGAGATTCGTGAGCACTTTGTACGAGTTAACAAGAATTTTAAAGAAAGAATTAGCTCGTCCGATACCTTTTTGTTTATTCATTACTACTTATTATAGATATTTGTTAGTTTGAGTTATTTTCAACTGTTATTTCAATTTTATTATTATATCCCCAATAAGTTATTGAGCCCACGAATCTTGACAAGATAAATTGTAGCCACTAATGAACTATCAGTTTTTTTTCAGACTTAACTAATAAAAAAAAATTACAAAAACAAATCTCTCACTCGCTTACCCATGCTTTCTCCAAAAAAAAACTCTTTTATAAATGGGTTAATTATACATCGAGGAGCTTAGAGCACATATCCATAATTTACATATAGAAGTGTCGGAAGAAAAAAAAAAGTTGGGGGTGGGGGGCCAGGCCCCCCTTGCATTATCCTATTACTATTTCTTAGCATGCTTGTTGACTAAAAGATCATATGCATGAACTAAAGTCATATACGTAATTTTATCATTACACAAGCATTTAAATGATCATGCCACAGCTATTACAACCATAGAATTAAGAACATTAGTTCGTCATTTATTGATACAATTTTGTTTTTATTAAATGACAAATTACTTGATCACACACACACATAAATATAAATATTACTACGAGCTCAAATACAAGATCTTTATCACTTAAAAAAAAAAAAGTCATATGAAGGAAGTTTAATTACCTGGTTGTCGACAGAAAACGAAGAAAAACAGAAAATCAAAACTCAACGTATTACAATACCTTTTAAGAGGTCAATGAAGAACCACATTCCAAAGTTTAAGAAATATCGTGTATATGGCCGTATACTGTCATGGACGGTGGACTGGTCAAAGTAATATGTTGGCCAATTTACTTGAAAGATTTTTTGGGCCTTTCCACACTGAAGCTTTCTTTTATAGTTGGGCGCTTTTGGGATCACTTTTGTATTACTATCCCTTACTAGTGGATTGACATTTTAAATAATGGGAATATGATGGGTAACAACTAGCAAGGACGTGTATAATTGTCCACCGAGTTTATTATTCAATCCGTGATACGGATTAAAATAATCACACGTAAAATTATGTGATAAATGTAATTATTTGTAAAAAGCGACCTCATTTTTTAGGGAGGGTGTACCCCTGAGAGGTGGGCGAGCTGTGATGATTTAAGTGGACTGTTTTGTGAAGAGTAGCAACATGTAGTATGTGGATGACTTTTCATATAGGGTCGCGATCTCTTGTAATTTGGGATGAGTACTTGAGCCCGTTTGTGAATTTAATATACATAATTATTATGGGTCTGGTGGGCTATATGCCCCGGCATAATTGGGATATTTATGGAGAAGTTTGTTGTTTATGGGAACTTGCCATGTATGAGGAGTCCTAATTGAGAGTCGATTGTGGAATCCTGGTGTGAAGGGAATTCTTATTATGAAAGGTAACCCTAGATATTGGGAATCTTCTCCTATCCCTATAAAAGGAGCCCTCGGCTTCTTTCTTAAAGGTTAATGCTTATTTACGCATTTATTATCTGTGTGCACTCATATTATTGAGAGAGAAGAAGTGTGATTTTCGCTTATTAACTTAAGCGTCGGAGGGCCTTAACGGGCTCGAAATCCGGCCCGTTCTAGGCGCTGTTTTGCAGGAACGGCGAGGTCGCTGTGACGATTGCGGAGACTTTGGAGGTCACTGTGTCATATTCGAAGTTCATCTAGGTCACTGATATCTATTTTTGAGGTTAGTACCCCCTTTATTTGGTAGTTCAACCTTTTGAACTCATCAAATTGGCGCCGTATGTGGGAAAGAGAGACATCGAGTCTTTGAGCGAAAGGCGTGAGAGATTGCATAAACAAAACATGAAGGAGAAGAACATAACACCGAGAGTTTTGGATTACGGATTCGGGTCCAACAATAAGAAGAAAAAGAATAGATTTATACATTTTGGCGGGAAAGATGTCCCAGAGGAGGAGCAGGAATACCCTCGCATGAGTTCTCTGATTCGAGATGCGGGCAATACGCCTCCACCTTCTCCTAAAAAGCAAGTTGGGAGGGGGCTGGCGGAAGAAGTGGAGAAGCAAACGCCTGGGATAGAACCACAAAAATCGATCCCCGAGGCAACAGGAGGGGGAAATCCCATCGAAGGAGGTACCCGATCAGGGCAAGAAGGGATTCTTGGAGGGGCTTATGGACTTCGTACCTGTTGAAAAGCAGGAGGAGTTGCGTTAAATATTTGGAGTGCGAGCTGAGCAAGGGGAAGGATAAGAGCGAGAAGTTAAACGTTGATAAAGAGGGCGAGTCAACGGTTGGAGAGGAGAAGAAGAAGAAGGGGCTTGGCAAGAGAAAAAAAGGAGACATCTCTAGTTCCTCCTCATCTATAATAAATAATATAATTATAATATGTCAATATATATAATATATTTACATATATAATTATATTATACATATATATTATAAATATTATATATTATATTATGATTATATATATATATATATATATATACACACACGCACGGGCGCGCGCACACACACACACACACACACACACACACACACACACACACACACATATATATATATATATATATATATATATATATATATATATATATATATATATAATATTTAATAAAATATAGATTACTAAATAATAATATATATTAGTAAAAAATCGTAAATAATAAATAAAATAAATACTGATTAAAAAAATTTAATTTACGGACGGAGTAATTTTCGTCGGTAATTAAAAAATAAATAAAAGTGGGGTTACCGACGAAAATGTCCGTCGGTAATAAATAAAATAAAAAAACTATAATAAATAAATTAAATAAATATTAAAAAAATAAATTTACCGACGACCATTTTCGTCGGTATTCCATCGGTAAATAAAAAAAATAAAAAATTATCGACGAACAAATATACTGACGGGCTACGTCCCTCGGTAATTTTGGCCGTCGGGAAAGCGGTCGGTAATGCTAGATTTTTACCGACGGATGTTACCCGTCGGTAAATTTCGTCGGCATTTTCTTGTTCTTTTGTATTCGATCATACTTTCATCATATTACTCAGATGGTAGACACTTATATTGATAACATGTTATAAACTAGAGATGGTATATAGAGAATGGGTTTTCAAAATAATTTTCATTATCATTAATGCCTTATTTGTTAAAAAAAAAACCCTTTCAATAGCACAATTGTATATAATTTAATGAGAAATAAAATATAATTCACACTTAACAATAAATATAATTAATATTCGGATTGATGAGTCCAAAAAGTTGAACTACCAAATAAAGGGGGTACTAACCTCAAAAATAGAGATCAGTGACCTAGATGAACTCCGAATATGACACAGTGACCTCCAAAGTCTCCGCAATCGTCACAGCGACCTCGCCGTTCCTGCAAAACAGCGCCTAAAACGGGGCCGGATTTCGAGCCCGTTAAGGCCCTCCGACGCTTAAGTTATTAATAAGCGAAAATCACACTTCTTCTCTCTCAATAATATCAGTGCACACAGATAATAAATGCGTAAATAAGCATTAAACTTTAAGAAAGAAGCCGAGGGCTCCTTTTATAGGGATAGGAGAAGATTCCCAATATCTAGGGTTACCTTTTCATAAAAGAATTCCCTTCACACCAGGATT
>BMAC01000476.1:429517-446163 GCA_014905375.1 Phtheirospermum japonicum
TAAAACCATGATAGTGTGTTGTAGCCATTCATTTACTGATTTATACGATTTCTTCTTAACATTGCCGAACGTGTTCTATATTTGTCTATGTTAAATCGCGATTGTATGAATTATCTATGTCTCAATGCAACCATTTCCATAGTAGCTTTTGGGCTAAAACAACAGTAGCTTTCGGGCTAAAACAACAGTAGCTTTCGAGCTAAATCTATGGTTGGCCAACATCTATGAAACGACTGACAGTGTGTTGTAGCTATTCATTTATGGTTTGTATGATTCGTGTTTAATATTGACAAAAAAATACCCACTGAGCGAGTTTGAAAGCTTACCACCCATTTCTATCAAACTTTTCAGGTTTGAGGAGTTTGGACGTGGTACGAGGCGGTGGATGCGAAGATGTTATTTTCAATGTTATTTCATTTTTCTTTCTATGAATTGGTATCTTGATTTTTATGTTAAATTACAAATAAAGATTGAGACTTGTGTTTCTATTTTAAAACTCCTTGGAATAGTCGAGTACTACTATTTTGATTCATTAAGTGAATCTCCTATTTTCAAATAAATGTTTAATTATTATTCACGCTTCCGCTCAGTTTATTTTGTGATTGTAATTTATTGAAAACTCATGGCCCTTGTTTTGAAAGTTTTGTTTATGAAAAATCAAATGTTACACTTTTCGAAAATGGGGCGTGACAGATCAGTTGTTCCCCGGTACTGGAAGTCTAACTCATTATAATTTCGAGGCATCGCTGCGTGCATCATCTCTTGTGAAAAGGGATGCTCTTCCTCCCCTTCCAACCTTTCTCCATCCATCCGCTTCTGCAATTTCAGCATGGCCTCCTGCAACTCTCTGAAGGCCTTAGTGTGTGGTCCCACCTCGCTCTCTTCTCTTCTCCCCTTATGACCTCTGTCACCTTTTCGCGACCTCCCCCCAGAGTCACTACTCCGAGTCTGAGGTAGGGGTATTGCTCTCACTATCGCCCTTGCGATGCTTGCGACCTCTACCCTTGTAACGATCTCGCCTTAGTTTTATTCCCCTCCGCGTGTGAACACGAGAATCTACGTATATATATATTATAAGTATGTATATATATATATATATATATATATATATATATATATATATATATATATATATATATATATATATATATATATATATATTATAATGTCAAATACTTATAAGAAATTGAGTTAGTCTAGCCGGTCATGGGTAGACTTGGAGCGTGAGAAGTCGCGTGTTCGAATCCCCCCAACGACATATAGGAGGATTTATTTGTGATTAATGGGTGGAAGGCTTGGGGTGGGCTTGCGGGCTTGGGCTGGCACACATCCCATACAGATTTCTTTTTTAATTTAATTACCGGCGGACTAAAATTCGTCGGTAAATTAAAATTTACCTATGAAATTGGAGTCCGTCAGTATTTTATCGACGAAAAAATATATCCGTTGGTAATTTTTTTTTACCGACGAACTATTTTCGTCGGTAACGCCGTTACCGACGGCTTGCCGGTGGAAATGTCTGTCGGTATTTGCAGATTTTTTTTGTAGTGATCTATGGTTACATTTATTCGACGATCCTCTATATTAAAAATTGAATTATTACAACTCCCACTCAAACACCTTTTTACTTCTCATTTTTCCTACGTAGTTTCACGCGTTTATCCCACCTCTTTATCTTTCTCTGCAAATTCAAATGACACAAATAAACTCATCTTATTTTCTCTATCTTATACAGAATGAAGCCAATATGGCAAAGCAGAAAAGACAAAATGTAGTAAATTCTAGCTCCATACAACACAAACGGATAAGAATAGACAACAAGACACGATCAACACTTGAAGACAAAATAGTGCACTTGCAGAAGGAATTTATCTGGTGTGCAAGATGACATTATGGTCTAGCTACACCAAATGAGCACATGAAAACATAGCTTTTAGATTATTCTATCTTGTATTATATATATGTGAGCATATATCAGCTGTAGGCTATCATCTAAGCAACATAATAATAAAAAATTTATCTTGTTATCAGAGAAGGTTAATCCTGTGTCTGGTCCATCTTCCATCGCTTTTATATCTGCTTATCTTGTTTAGCTTTATGGCGACATAGACTAAAATGAACACAAAAGCCCTACAGACTGCAGAAACTGTGCAGCTCCAGAGCCAGCTGGTGAGCATCAAGCTTAATGACAACAACTTTATACTTTGGGAGCAACAAGTGTTGGCAACAATCCTAAGATATGGACTATAAGGGTTCATTAATGGATCAGAGAATGCATCAAATAAATGTACAACTGAAGGTATGATTAATCCTCAGTATATTAAGTGGATAAAACAATATCAACTTATTGTTTCTTGGCTTCTGTCTTCTTCGAGTAAGAACATCTTTATCACTATTATTGGTCTGAATAATGCTAAAGAACTTTGAGACTATTTGAAACAAGTTTTGCCAGTCACAATAGAGCTAAAATCTTGCAGCTGAAAATGCAATTGCATTTTCAGCAAAGAAAGGACATTTATAGATAAATGACTATTTTGAGAAGATCAAGTCTATCTGTGACATGATTGGTTCAATAGGGGAGAGAATCAATGAAAATGATCAAATCATGTTTCTTCCAAATGGTTTAGGATTAGATTATAATCCCTTAATTGTTTCTCTTACCACTAGAACTGAGAAATTTCTATGATGGAGGCATATGCCGTTTGGTTGAGTTTTGAGAATATATTGGAGGCAATGTATGGTTTCAATGATGGATTAGATAACCCTAAGTTCATCTCTAACCTCACCACTAAAAGTTATATCTTTGGAAATAGAAGAGGTAGAGGTAGAGGTGGCAACTAGTTCCAAGGCAATAGAGATCGGTTTCAAGCTAATAGAGGAAGAGGAAATGGATACATAGAAAGGGGAGGCGAATATGGCAATAATAGGCCAAGGCATCAAATCTGTGGATACAACAATCTCACAACTGCCAAATATTACTATAGGTTTGATTCAAACTTCTAAGGCAGCAATGCTAATAGAATCCAGCAATACAATCAAACATGAGGTAATTTCATAGCTAATGTTGCTAGTTTTGGTCCTACAGTCTCTGAGGCAAAGAACACTCTTGGTATCCTGATTCAGGTGCTATTAATCATCTAACTTATGAACTGGAGAATTTGAATATGTCTTCTGATTATTAAGGAAGTGAGATAATTTAGACAACAAATGGAGCATGTATGTCTATTGCTCATTATGGTAAATCTTTAGTGAATTCTGATGACCATCTCCACACTTTCACACTTAACAATATTTTGCATGTTCCTCATATTAACAAAAATTTGCTAGTGTATCTCAGTTTGCTAAGGATAGTAATGTGTTCTTTGGTTTTCACCCTTCCCCATTTCTTGTGAATGATCAAAGCAAAGAAATGTGTGATACTGCAAGGGAATCTAAGCAATGGTCTCTACAGATTCAAACTCACTCCTACCTTTGCTCATCAAGAACATCATTCTAATTAATGGTCTCTACAAATTTAAACTCACTCATACCTTAGCTCATTAAGAACATCATTCTCCTAACACTTCTTGTTTTCATCAAGTGTCAATTCTGTTGAGCTCACAAATAAACTACTGAGTCTGTGGATTTCTAGAGTTGGATATCCTTCTTATTATATTGTAAAGAGAGCTTTGACACATTATAATCTGTCTTTTCTTAATAATGAGAATGATTTCCTGTGTTCTGATTGTATGAGTTCAAAAATGCACAAATTGCCTTTTAGTGATTCTCAAGTGCATAATTACCAAATCCTTGATTTAATTCACAGTGATGTTTGGGGTCCTTTTCCTGTTGTTTACCACAATGGATTCAAGTATTATGTGAGTTTCATATATCAGGCTTCAAGATTTACTTGGTTCTATTTGCTCAAGTCCAAAGCTGACATTAAATTAGCTTTCCTGCATTTTAAAGCTTTAGTTGAAAATTAGTTCAAAACCACCTCTTTACAAACTGATGGAGGGGGAGAGTTCATTGGACTAAAAAGCATTTTGAGTTGATTTGGAATCACAGACAAAACTTCATGTCCTTAAACACCTAAACATAATGGGCTTGAAGAAAGAAAACATAGACACATAATTTAAGTAGCCATGTCATTCATCTCAATCCAATATGTCTTTTAGATATTGGAGTGAAGCTTCCAATTCTGCAGTTTATCTTATCAACAAAAATAACCACTTAAACCTTACTATACTCACAAACTTCAAATACAAGTCACCTTTAGAAATAACCACTCAAACCTTACTATATTCACAAACTTCAACCAAAATGCCTCCCATCCATAATAATTGGATATAGTCCTAATCATAAAGGTTATAAAGTGCTTTTTCCCTCAAACAAGATTATCATCACCAGACATGTCTTATTTCAAGAGAATGTGTTCCCTTTCAAGAAGGAACCTTCAATTCCCAAAACTCTCAAACCGGGCCTTTCATCATGCACCTCTACTCGAGGTTGATCAAATGAGTTTAGCTACTAATCTTGCATCTCCTTCTATAGATGATCATTCTGCCAACACACCTATGCATACTGCTCCAACAACCACTCCTCATAGCACATCTGATCACATATATACCTCACCTGCACATGTAGCTCAGTCCTCTACTGCACACAGCACAGCTAGTCACACACCTTCATACACCTCATCAATTCCAATTGGTCATATCACTATAGATATACCGATTGAGAATAATGACATATCGGCAACTACTAACCTTGATGTGCAGCCTGTTACAAACACTCACTACATGCAGACCCGGTCCAAATCAGTAATTCACAAGCTAAAAACCTATGCAGCAGTTGTGAGAGTTGAATGTTGAGCCTAAACACCAAAAGATGCAATGGAGATTCATGTTTGGAAAGATGCAATGACAATAGAATATTAGGCTCTTTCAAGAAATAACACCTGGACACTTGTGAAACCTCTTCCCAATAGAAAGATCATTGGTTCAAAATGGGTTTTTAAGATTTAAGAAAAACTCAGATGTCTCAATCTCCAGACACAAGGCCAGGCTTGTGACAAAGGGATACACATAAAGCCCTGGATTAGATTACAAAGACACTTATAGTTCAGTTGTCAAGACAGCTACTATTAGAGTAGTTTTATCTCTTGATCTAAATAAAGGATGGCTTATAAGACAGATTGATGTGGAAAATGCTTTTATAGCATGGAGATATTGATGCTGGCATTTATATGGAACGACCTTTTGGCTTTTTGAAACATGGTATATAAAAACTTGTTTGTAAACTGAATAAGGAACTGTATGGATGGAAACAATCCTCGAGGGAATGGTCTTTTAAGTTTGGGAATGTTTTAATCTCACTGGGGTTCTTTTCCTCAAAAGTTTGACACATCTCTCTATGTCAAACACACTCAAAACTCCTGCGCAATTATTATGGTTTATGTTAATGATATCATCCTGACAGGGAGCAGTGACTCAGGGATCCAGAATCTCTATCATGTTCTGAACAAACATTATTCTCTCAAGGACTTAGGTCCACTACATTACTTCTTAGGGATTAAAGCGTGTCGTGATTCCGGTGGACTCATTTTGAATTAAAGAAAGTACATTGAAGAGATACTTGATAGAGCAGTCATGAAGGGGGCAAAAGGTGTTACTTTTCCTATGATTTCAAATCCCACTCTATCAAAATTTTCCGGCCAGCCTATTGAAATTCTCAGTTTCTATAGACAAATTACTGGAGCATTGTAGTATGCTACCTTGACCAGACCTGACATTAGCTTTGCAGTGAACAAGGTTAGTCAGTATGTGAAAAATCCACCAGATATTTATTGGAGATCAGCCCAGAGGATCATAAGGTATCTTAGTGGATCTATAGATTTTGAATTAAGGATCAGTCCTTGTAAGAGTTTCAGAATCACAGCTTATACAAATACTGACTTGGCTTCAAATGTCAAGTGCTTGTGTGTTCATAGGAAATAATCTGATAACCTGAAAATCCAATAAACAACCCTATTATTTCTAGATCCTCCACAGAAGCTGAATACAGGAGCCTGGATATTACAGTTTGAGAAATTATGTGGATTAAGTCATTATTGCATGAGTTAAGAGTAAATGATCTTATCCCTAGTATGGTTTGTATGGACAACTTAGGAGCAATATCATTAGCTAGAAATCCTATAAAAAACAACAGAGTTAAACATTTTGATATTGATTTGCATTTAATCAAGGAAAAGGTAATTAAGGGTCTGGTTAAGGTACAACATGTGCTAAAGTGGGATCAGATAACTGATATCATGACAAAACCTTTAACTGGCCAATTCTACTGCAGGCTTATGGATAAATTAGTTGTTGTACCTAAGTCCAACATAGTATTGAGGGGGCATATTGAGAATGAAGCTAATGTGGAAAAGAAGAAAAGACAAAATGCAGTAAATGAGCTTCATACAACACAAACGGACAAGAATGGACAGCAAGGCATGAGGAACACTTAAAGACAAAATAGTGCACCTGTAGAAGGAATTTATCCAATGTGCAAGATTTCATTGTGGTCTAGCTACACCAAATTCGCACATGAAAACCTAACTTCTAGATTATTCTATGTTGTAGTATATATATGTGACCATTTATCAGCTATAACCTATCATCTAAGCAACACAGTGTTAAAAAATTATCTTGTTCATGCAATTAGGTTTAATATGGTGTTAAGATTGATTTATTTACATATCTATTTCACATCTATTTTTCAGTGAAAGCACACACTACCACTACTCCTTCCTCAAACAACAACAAAGCAAATATAAGAAGAAAATTTCTTTGCCTAATGTGAACCGTGTCAGAAAATACGAATTAGTGGAAAAAGTATTATTTCTTCAAATCTTTTAATAACATACTCATCATTTTCCAAATCAAAGTATTACATGTTAGACAAGAGTCTCTTACGGTAGGAGCTTAAAATTAGAGATTGGTTTTGAGCACACAACATATATATGTGTTATCTGGAGAGATAATATATCACTTTGTATGATAACTAATTTCCAGAATTTGAAGGAACTATTAGTCGGCAAGATGCCATTCACTCTCAGATAAAGAAAGAGAAAAGAAGGTGAAGAAATAAAAAGGGGAATGCTTTAAATGCTATTCTACAACAAAGAGAGAAAGGAATGGTTAAAGGTAAGAAACTATAAAATATTATTTAAATTTATTAAATAAAAATGTTTGTTTTCTTTACATACAAGAAGTATACATTAACCAAATTAAATTTCTTAACTTTGTAGTGTTCATTTTAATAAGATCTTCATTTAGAGACTAATATTGGTATATAAAATAATATTTGAAGATATGACATTTTAAAATTAAATTATAAATTAGTCCCTAACCTTGAAAAATCGTACAATGATATTTAGAATTTTAGATTATCCATGTACCATTGAAACTCTATAAAGAGATATGGATGGTGCCTTATATTAGCCAGGCAGCACGACCACCAGAAACTGATAGCGATTAATGGTAGCCAATGGTTTATCGTACAATCACCTACTTGATGATGATTATATATTGAGAACATGATTGAGCAATTTCGGTATGTGGCACCACGCCAATAATGTGCACATGTTGTAAGACTATTGTAAAATCTGTAGTTGGTTCCTCCATATAATATATCAATGTTTTCCTTCCCGAATTCACTTATAAGTCAAGTTGTCATGTCTATATATGGAATATGACCTACCAGTTTAGATTAACCAAAAAAAACTATGGTTATGAGCAGATGAGAAAAAGAATCTACATCTCTGCGAGGATTCTAAATCTTCTATCTATCTTTGTCTATACAAATTTCTAACTATTTGTGGAAAATACATCTTTATGATTTGTGGCCCCATATTTAAAGAGAAGTTTTCAAAAGACCATAAATGACTTCACCAGTTATTTATTGACAATGGCGAAAGATATTCACGAGCTATTAAATAATATCACTATTATCTTTTTAATTGTCGTGAAAAAAAAGACAAATAAGATATTACCTATTTAGTGAAATAATATTTATTTTGTCTATAACTGAATTTTTCTTATCTGTACAAAATAATAGGAATGCATTAATTTTAATATTTTCTATTTAACTTATATCAATTTTGGTAAACCAGATTTACAAATATTTATTTTGAAATAAATATTTCGAGACTATATCATTCTCGTTCATCTTTAACTTGAACCCATAAAGCCATAAGTTCATGAAGCACGTATCCACTAGGATGTATCACTTGAAAAATCGTTGGATTCATGATCCGAAGACTTCTTACACAAACCATCCTTGATAAATTCTATTTTATCTTCTCGGTTTTCAGACACGAACCACACATATTTGCACCGTGTGTCACAAGTCCATCGATCACATTTATATCATCCACGTAATCCTTTTGCTCTACGTTTATTTGTAAAACTTCTTCCACCTATACCTGACATGTACTTGACTAAATTTGAGAATTTACCAGATAGACGAACTTGTGCTTCAATTAACCATCAAATATCTTCTGAGATACCATTACTCGTTTTCACCCTCAATCTTTTGAGTCGAGTTTTATAATTCTTTTTAAGATATTCATCAAAAGAGATGAGTATTATTTACAAATATTTGAGAGAACTAAACCTATTAAGAAATTTGGACTTTTGTTGAGGTGAATTTTATGATAATCTTGATAATTTCTTATATAATGTTATGAAGCGTATGAGATATGTAAGGGTGAGAAACCAAAAAAAATGAAATAACCAACCGAACTGAACCGAACCGAATTTTTTGTTCATTTTGGTTTATTTAAATTCGCTTCGGTTTCGATTTGAGAATTCCAAAAAACCATTCTAAAAATATTATATTACTTATTGTTATTTTTTCTATTAGTTCGGTTCGGTTAATTTGGTTTTAAACATATTTTCGATTTAGTTCGGTTTTCAATTTATAAATATTTTGGTTTTGGTTTTTTGATTTGAGACTTAATTTCGGTTCGGTTTGAAATTTTAGGCAAAATTCAATTTCGGTGATTTCGGTTATTTCGTTTCGGTTTGATTTTCGGCCGAACCGACCGAACGCTCATCCCTAGAGATACGCTGCCACACTTGAATAGTATTATGAAGCATATGATCTACACAGTCACATTTAAACTCTGTAATTGAACACTGGTTTACAAAAATGGCACCAGAAGATGATGTAATATGTCGATAAAATGTGTTTGTGATGATACAAACATATCATGGCATTCACAATAAATTATTGTGACAAACTTAAAACTTTGTACTAAATTACAAGTTCAGTAATATCAACTTATATAATCAGACTTATTATTACGATTCAACTCATTTGAATAGTTGTTGAAATCAATTTGGTTTGATATTTCAATTGAAGAACTAAAAGAATTCTTCAATGACTGTTCTCGATTAATGAAAACTTATTACTAGCAAATGTTAGGAATGAATCTCTAATAAGTTTGGAATGTGTATATATATATATGATTGAGTTCAAATGAGAACCCTGTCCTTATATGTGAACCTAGAGACTCATCTTGGCCTTAGATCTAATCATGTGTGTGGACAAGAATTTTTCTATTTTTTTTTTAATTTTATTAAATCAACAATAAGGTAAGTAAGGGGGGGTTTATGCCTTTTTACACAAATCAGTCAAAAAAACACAAGAAAAATCAGTCAAAAAACACCAAATCACTCGCCTATCAAAACAATCCCCACCTGCTTACGCTCTCTAGACCTAGTCGCAGACTCCCCGTCCTTAATCATCCTTCTCTGTCATTGCTATGCCACCTTATCCAACGGCTCCAACAAACTAAAACACCTTATCCACTGACCTTCTTCTTTGCGATCTAATTAAAAAGAAAAAAAATCAATCCCTCCCAAATCCAAACCAAATCAGAAAGTCAGAAATTGGCTCCTGCCTTCTCCAAGTCAGAATCGGCGCCGGCTGTGCTCCTCCCCTTTGTTCGTCGGCAGAAGCAATCCGTAGCCGGCGGTTCCTTGTGACTTCCCGCAGCGATAGGAGATGACGGTGAACCGGGAGGCGGGAGATCAGTGACCTCTCTCTCCCTCGAACGTCACCAGCGGCTGGAAGTGCGGCGCCACTCCACTCCGTTCGGTATGTGTGACGACGGCTTACGGAGGTGGTGATGTGGCCGCGGATCAGGTTCGGTGAACGTCGGCAGTGGGTTCGTTGGGTGGTGGCAATTTAGATTGTCGGGGTTGATTCGGATGGATGCGGTGGTTGATTCAGACGGATGTGGTTGGTTGTCAGATTGGCGGTTGAGGTTTAGATCCCTGGTTTTTTGGATGTCCCTCGGTGGCTATGAATTTTTGTCGAACAGGGTTTTTGGGTTGGATTTCGAACGACGGCGATGGTGAAACTCGGCGGCGATGCTGACCAATTATTTTCATTCAAAAAAGCAGTGTTTATTGTAGTACAAAAGCACTGTAATAATATAAGAAAAGCTCTCTAAATCTCGCACAATGTAATTATATGTCCAGGTTCATGGTGCTTTTTATACAGTACTGTAGAGCTAAAATTAGTCATTTGCAATGCTTTTACTATCAAGTTTTTTTAATATAATTTTTTTTACATTTTAAAACATGCAGTATGTATCTAAACGTACATCTTGAGAATGTGATTAATTTGATATATATTTCATTTAAAACGAATAAAAATTGAAAAAGTTATGGTTTGTTGAATATTTGAGTTTTATTTTAAATTTTTGAATTTGCAGTTATAAACGAAGTTTGTGATACTTTTTGTATACAATCGTAATGTTTTCTTTCTTTATCCATTGTGATTTCTAAAGAGCAATGTAGTGCTCTTTATAAGCGTTGATATATGTGCAAAATACCCCTTTTAATTATTTAATGCAGTATTTTACATTATTACCCTACTGACATGTCATGTTCTCAACCATCAAGATTATCCAATTTAATGGTCAAGATACGTCCCTAGGTTCACATATAAAGACGGGTTTTCATTTGAACACAACTATATATATATATATATATATATATATATATATAAATATGGGATTAGGTTCAAATGAGAACATGTCCTTATTTGTGAACCTAAGGTCAATTTATGGTCTTAGATATAATTAAATATATGGATAAAGATTTTTTGTATATTTCTTTATTTGATTAAAAGTATTAGGATTATATAATAAAACATTGCTGGTATCTATAACTGAAATATTAATAAAGCACTGTGAATATATAATAAAATCACTACTCTTATATAATAAAAGCCATAGTTTGCAGGTTTCGCAAATAAGAGAGGTTCTCATTGGAACCCATAAAGGGGTTTGGGTTGGGTTGGGGGGGGAGGGGTCCACTAGATAGTCCACATGGGAAGTTTACGAGGTGATCTTGTCATGGTATGAGCACGATTTTTAAATCAAATGTTAAAACTAGTAATATATCCCAATAAATAAGATAGAATCATAGAATGATCGGATATACGCATACAAGTGGGATATCAATTCATAATGATTTAAAGTTCTCCAGTCCATTGTTGATATCGAGAACAAAATAGAAAATAATATGAAACTCCCTTATTGAAAAATAAATGCTTAGAATATATATAATTAATGTCATACCAGCTGTTGAGTTTGGTTGCAGATTTCTCTTAGCATTAGGGAGAGTATTGATAGTTTAAAATAATTATAAAATGCAAAATATTTGAAAATAAATAGAAGTAAGAAACTGGAAGTTCAAAGATATACGAAAGATTAATGAAGATCTTATACCAACTACACATGCTTTGTTAAATAAACAATCCATAAGCATTGATTATTCAAAGAATATATCCCTGTATATAGACGTGTTGATCCGGTTACGGTTATGGTTAACCGCCGTAACCGGCGGTTAGCCGGTTAATCGTAACCGTTAACCGGTTAGGTTACGGTTAACAAAAATTTGTAACCGTAACCGCCGCGGTTAACCGGCGGTTAACCGATTTTTTTTTTTAAAATTTGCAGTCTAGTCGATCGACTGCTCTTTAGTCGATCGACCGGCAGTCGATCGACAGGAAAGGAAGTCGATCGACTGGAAAGTCTGTCGATCGACAGGAAAGTCAGTCGATCGACTGGCCTGCAGATTAGCCGTTAAAAATCGACGGCTGAGATCAACGAGCCGTTGAAAATCGACGGCTCAAATTCAAAATAGAAGTAGCCGTTGGGCGGTTAACCGCGGTTAACCGGTCTTAACCGCCGGTTATCCGGTTTAACCGGCGGTTAAGGCCGATTTTAATTTTTTTTTTTTTTTTTTTTTTGCAAATTTTGATACCTATAAATACCCCACTCTCCAACACCAATCCTCACACCAATTCATCTACTATTCTTCTTCCTCTCTTATATTTTCAAGCTCAAAGAAGTCAAGTTTCTAATTTGTGCAAAGTATAATATTATCAATAATTATTCATTCGTAATCTCGTTTTACTTTATTATCGTCTATAATATAACTATGGCAAGCTCTTCCCGTGTCAATATCAACACTCCCACCTCTTCTCGTCGAGGTCGAGGTCGAGGATCTCGACGAGAATCTTCGGCCGTGGCCGGAGATTACGTTCCCGATGATATGACGCCGGCGGAAGTTGAGGACCTATATAATCAAATCAACTTCGACTCGCCGGCGCCGCAACAAACCAATTTTGAAGAGGAATTATCGAGCTCCGATGAAGAAGAAGCGGCGATCAATTTGGACGAAGATGAGGAGGAAGCGACGGGTGATATGCCGCCGCCTCGATCGAAACCGAGGGAATTACTTTCCCCCATCTTCCGATTGCATTTCACAAAAAAGACGATCAACGGCGAACCTCGAGCGCAATGCAATTATTGCAATTCTCATTACGCATTCGGTTCTAAAAATAATAACGGCTACGGGTCGCTCAAATATCACATGGAAAAGAAGCATCCCGACAAGTACGGCGCCGGTAGTTCTCAAACGCAACTAAACTTCTCATCTTCATCTACCGCCGCCGGAAGCACCGGCGGCCAAGGTACGAGTTCTTCTCCTTTATTTCAATATAGCGAAAGTAATCATAGAAAATTTCTTGCAAGATTTGTTTCCGTTATGAGTCTTCCTGGAACTCTACTTATAAATTACTTAATGATACATTTGAATATAGAGATGCATTGTGTACATTTTTTAATAATGAAGATGCCGATTTCGCTTTGTTTTCGCATATGTGGGATGATTGTTATAATATGATGTCCCTTTTAAAAACTTTTAACGATGCCACCGTGGCTTTATCCGGTGTTTATTATCCTACCTCCTCAATGCTTGTTGATCATTGTATTCAAATAGTACTTGTTTGTAGTGCTTTACTCGATAACCCGGAATTAGGTGATGTTATCAATGAGATGTTGGAGAAATGGGTCAAATATTTTCATTACATTCCCGATATTTTTTTGATTGCAAAAATTTTAGAACCCGGATTATCGGATGGAGGGTCTTCAAAACTTACTTAAAATTTATTACGATGCATTAACACCTTTTTTAGAATCTCATGGACTACCAATTCCTAGCCCTATTAGTGTTGCTCACCAAGCACAACACCTTTTAATTGAAACTTTTAATAATTACGATCAATCTTCATCTTCTAGTGATGTTAATGTGTCCCCTTCCCCTTTCCCCCGTCACTTCTACAAGACCCAACGACCCCCGAGGAGCTCTAGCCCCATATATGAGATTGCTTGAAGATACTAAACGAAAACGGCAAAGGGCTAGTGCTAGTCGGTCAATGGAATTAGATAGTTATTTAGGAGTTTTTGAACCGACTTCGGTTCCAAAAAAGCCCGATGGTGTTACTAACGATCTTGTGCAGTTTTGGTCGAAAATGGCTAGTATTTTTCCCACTCTCTCTAGAATTGCCAAGGAGGTCCTTGCCGTTCCGGTTTCGACAGTTTCTGTTGAACAGGCCTTCAGCACGGGAGGCTACATGTTAGATGAGCGTCGGTCTACCTTAACATCCAAGAATCTCGAAAATCAAATGTTGATGAACGATTGGGTGAAGGCCGAAAAAAGAGAACAGGAGATGCAATTGGATGAAGGCGAAGAGAAGCGACTATTACGATACTACTTCCGGAAGCAACGACAACGACGAATAGGTAAGTAGGTAAGTGAGGTAAGTAAAAGAACTGCGTGGACTTTGATTCCTTTTCGAGGATACGTAGGCAATTTAATTCTAATATTACAAATTAAAATTTAATTCTAATTTTTAATATTAGAATTAAATCCAAGTCCTATTTTTTTAACTTATTTTTTTCAAAAAAAAAAAAATTCGAACTACGTGGACTTTGATTCCTTTACGAGGATACGTAGGCAAGTTAATTCTAATATTAAGAGTAAAAATTTTAATTTTTAATATTAGAATTAAAATCAAGTCTTTATTTTTTTAAACTTATTTTTTCTCAAAAAAAAAATAAATAGAACTCTCTGTCCTTCAGTCGATCGACTACTTTTAGTCGATCGACAAATGATCAGTCGATCGACTGCATGATCGACTGATACTCAAAACCATAACTCTCTGTCTTTCAGTCGATCCAGGCAGTCGATCCTAGTCGATCATCAGTCGATCGACTGCAAAAAAAAAAAAAAAACCGAACCGCGGTTAACCGGTTAACCCGGTCGGTTAACCGGTTTAACCGTAACCTTAACCGGTTCTCAACCGGTTAGGTTACGGTTAGACCTAAACCGGTTAATTAACCGACCGGTTATTAACCGGCGGTTAATTAACCGACCGGTTATAACCGTTTGTGCACGTCTACCTGTATATATATATCAAGATGTATCATATATGAGGCATATACTTTCAAAGAGTATATAAACATAACTACAATGTATAAATCTTTGGAGAAGATTGGTAATGAGATATCTCGATAAGTTTACGTCGTTATGGGACAAAGAAATAAAACTGAGAAGTGTCGACACCACTATAAGAGAACAGTCCTATAAAAATGATAATGACAATATTGAAATCCATCAAAAAACATAGATTTTGATATATATGTGCCCTCATAATGAAAGTATAAATGTGTGGGTCTTGAAGAATGAGATTGGAACTCCCGAAAAGATTCTAAATATATTACTAGTGCATGAATTGACTTGAAATAAGGATATTGTTATGATATAAATTCATACACTATATCTTTTTCCTTAATTATAATTTTTTACCACGGGTTTTTTTCAAATAAGATTATTAACGAGGTAGCCTGATCACAAATAATAGATAATATATTGAAAAAACTATAAAATCTATAGAAGAGATTTTTACATATATGAAATGATAATACAATTACGAAAGTACTAATTTCATGTAAGCATTAGTTTTGATACAATAGTATTCAATGCGATGAATACGAGAAACTAAATAAAGAGTATCGACTAATCTAAAGGATGTACTCATACGAATCCCAATTTTTTTTGATATTCCCGAAGAATACTTACAATATATGCATTACACTCTTTTTCTCTTGACTAAGATTTTGTCCTATTGAGTTTTCCTAACAAGGTTTTTAACGAGGTAACTTCAAAGGCGTATTAATGGTGGATAATGTACTTTGTGTTCCTTCATGAGGGTTTTTTCCATGGAGACTTTTTCTAATAAGGTGTTAACGAGGTATATTCATGATATGACAAGAACTACAAGAGAAATATGTTGATTCATATGACCTATAGATGTTTGAGAATAAGCATCAGTAAATGATGTTGCTTTCAATGTTAACCAACACTGAAAACTAACATCAATCAGAGTTTAACTTAAAAATAAGCAGCGGAAATATAAACTTAGAACACAACAATTTAAATTCAGTTCACAAGTAAAAGTACTTGTGAACTTGGGTGTATAAACCCGAAAACTATATTATTTTTTTCTTTGTTCATGATCCAATACAAAAGGATAAGAAGTAATATATATGAAAACTAAAGTATCAAACATATGATACTAAATACTTATCGCCTATATGAAAGATCTCCTCCGTTGGTCATGCAACTTCGAAGATCTTCTTGATCTCAGACATTGGTTTTAAGTAGTTATCTTGCTTTTGTTCTCGCTTGGTGTATTGCATTGTCTTGCTCTTGCTGCGTCTCTCTTTTTCTTTGTATCGTTATAAGCCTTGTATCAGAGAGAGGGTATTTCTCTTGTGTCCTTGTCTTGTCTTAAATAGACAAGAGTCCTAGAGTCCTAAACTTTGGTAGACAAGTTAAACAAGGTCCTAAACATAATGTAGGAAACTAAATAAAATTCTAGACACAATCTAAGAAACAAATCTAGAGTCCTAATTCAGTTCCCTAATATATTTTGAGCCCAAGAAAAGGCCAAACAACTAAAAAAGAAAGATACAGAAATTATTCCCAAGAATAAAATCCTCAAACAATCTCCCACTTTTTGTCTCTTCTGGACAAAATACCAAAGACGCATGAAAAATGATCAAAAGACTAAAAACTCCCCCTGAATTAGAAACCCCCCCTAAATGAAGTAGCCATTGTTTAAACAAACAAAAGCGAACCACATTCACAGCCAGCGTCGTCTTTTACATCTTCTCCCCCTTTTTGTTTTGAAAGCAAAAGAGCCTCAACAAACGAGTCCCAAATCTTCCTGCACTGGTCCACCTGGTTATCAAA
>BMAC01000476.1:446188-456893 GCA_014905375.1 Phtheirospermum japonicum
TTTAATCATGCGCATAGTAGTCATTATGAAGATTACACTAGGGGTGGCATTTAATCCATGTAGCCAAAAGATTTCACGAAATAAATTAACTCGTGATATTGAGAAAATGGCCAGTGAGTATAAATTGAATTTGATTTCAACAGCGACTATTACGATACTACTTCCGGAAGCAACGACAACGACGAATAGGTAAGTAGGTAAGTGAGGTAAGTAAAAGAACTGCGTGGACTTTGATTCCTTTTCGAGGATACGTAGGCAATTTAATTCTAATATTACAAATTAAAATTTAATTCTAATTTTTAATATTAGAATTAAATCCAAGTCCTATTTTTTTAACTTATTTTTTTCAAAAAAAAAAAAATTCGAACTACGTGGACTTTGATTCCTTTACGAGGATACGTAGGCAAGTTAATTCTAATATTAAGAGTAAAAATTTTAATTTTTAATATTAGAATTAAAATCAAGTCTTTATTTTTTTAAACTTATTTTTTCTCAAAAAAAAAATAAATAGAACTCTCTGTCCTTCAGTCGATCGACTACTTTTAGTCGATCGACAAAATGTCAGTCGATCGACTGCATGATCGACTGATACTCAAAACCATAACTCTCTGTCTTTCAGTCGATCCAGGCAGTCGATCCTAGTCGATCATCAGTCGATCGACTGCAAAAAAAAAAAAAACCGCCGGTTAACCGCGGTTAACCGGTTAACCGCCCGGTCGGTTAACCGGTTTAACCGTAACCTTAACCGGTTCTCAACCGGTTAGGTTACGGTTAGACCTAAACCGGTTAATTAACCGACCGGTTATTAACCGGCGGTTAATTAACCGACCGGTTATAACCGTTTGTGCACGTCTACCTGTATATATATATCAAGATGTATCATATATGAGGCATATACTTTCAAAGAGTATATAAACATAACTACAATGTATAAATCTTTGGAGAAGATTGGTAATGAGATATCTCGATAAGTTTACGTCGTTATGGGACAAAGAAATAAAACTGAGAAGTGTCGACACACTATAAGAGAACAGTCCTATAAAAATGATAATGACAATATTGAAATCCATCAAAAAACATAGATTTTGATATATATGTGCCCTCATAATGAAAGTATAAATGTGTGGTCTTGAAGAATGAGATTGGAACTCCCGAAAAGATTCTAAATATATTACTAGTGCATGAATTGACTTGAAATAAGGATATTGTTATGATATAAATTCATACACTATATCTTTTTCCTTAATTATAATTTTTTACCACGGGTTTTTTTCAAATAAGATTATTAACGAGGTAGCCTGATCACAAATAATAGATAATATATTGAAAAAACTATAAAATCTATAGAAGAGATTTTTACATATATGAAATGATAATACAATTACGAAAGTACTAATTTCATGTAAGCATTAGTTTTGATACAATAGTATTCAATGCGATGAATACGAGAAACTAAATAAAGAGTATCGACTAATCTAAAGGATGTACTCATACGAATCCCAATTTTTTTTGATATTCCCGAAGAATACTTACAATATATGCATTACACTCTTTTTCTCTTGACTAAGATTTTGTCCTATTGAGTTTTCCTAACAAGGTTTTTAACGAGGTAACTTCAAAGGCGTATTAATGTGGATAATGTACTTGTGTTCCTTCATGAGGGTTTTTTCCATGGAGACTTTTCTAATAAGGTGTTAACGAGGTATATTCATGATATGACAAGAACTACAAGAGAAATATGTTGATTCATATGACCTATAGATGTTGAGAATAAGCATCAGTAAATGATGTTGCTTTCAATGTTAACCAACACTGAAACTAACATCAATCAGAGTTTAACTTAAAAATAAGCAGCGGAAATATAAACTTAGAACACAACAATTTAAATTCAGTTCACAAGTAAAAGTACTTGTGAACTTGGGTGTATAAACCCGAAAACTATATTACTTTTCTTTGTTCATGATCAATACAAAAGGATAAGAAGTAATATATGAAAACTAAAGTATCAAACATATGATACTAAATACTTATCGCCTATATGAAAGATCTCCTCCGTTGGTCATGCAACTTCGAAGATCTTCTTGATCTCAGACATTGGTTTTAAGTAGTTATCTTGCTTTTGTTCTCGCTTGGTGTATTGCATTGTCTTGCTCTTGCTGCGTCTCTCTTTTTCTTTGTATCGTTATAAGCCTTGTATCAGAGAGAGGTATTTCTCTTGTGTCCTTGTCTTGTCTTAAATAGACAAGAGTCCTAGAGTCCTAAACTTGGTAGACAAGTTAAACAAGTCCTAAACATAATGTAGGAAACTAAATAAAATTCTAGACACAATCTAAGAAACAAATCTAGAGTCCTAATTCTAGTTCCCTAATATATTTTGAGCCCAAGAAAGGCAAACAACTAAAAAAGAAAGATACAGAATTATTCCCAAGAATAAAATCCTCAACAATCTCCCACTTTTGTCTTTCTGGACAAAATACCAAAGACGCATGAAAATGATCAAAAGACTAAAAACTCCCCCTGAATTAGAAACCCCCCCTAAATGAAGTAGCCATTGTTTAAAACAAACAAAAGCGAACCACATTCACAGCAGCGTCGTCTTTTACATCTTCTCCCCCTTTTTGTTTTGAAAGCAAAAGAGCCTCAACAAACGAGTCCCAAATCTCCTGCACTGGTCCACCTGGTTATCAAGCAAAGTTATCGGGGCCCGAATAACCGCAACAGAAAAATAAACCATGTTGGTATTGGTGTTAGTAACTCCAAAACCGTCACCAAAAGGAACATCAGCTTGAACAGGCGCCTGCCATGGGAGACCTATAACTCGGGCTCCAGCCATGTGCTCGATGCCTAAAGAAGGCAATCAGATTCTGCTTCTCAAAAATGTAGACCGAGGCTCGACACTCAGCAATCATGCCCCGATTTTAGTATTCAGAGAACAACTCCTCATCTTTGCTTATCGGGAATCTTGTGGAATTGGTTCCATGTCTTCAATCTCAACAGCCTGGGATGGAGCTTCATCAGAGGTATTAGAATTGTCAGAGGCAGATAAAAGAATTTGTGCACTTGCAGATGAAAAGTATCAAAATTGGAGCTGGAAGGTCAAATTGGAACAGCCGCGGGTGATGTTAGGTTTGGTGACACAACACCAGAACCAACATCGACTTTCTGGGCAACTTTAGAATTTTTCATCTTGGACTTTGGGTGGATTTTTCTTATCAGTCAGATGCACTGTCTCTTTTTGGTGAGGAGTAGTTGACTTGGAGAACCTTGGCTTTGGTGTGTGATGAAGAGTTTGACATCCTGCAAGAGATTGGAAACAACTACAAGGACAAGATCGGGTGCCGTAGGCAGTAAAATTGAGAGAGAAAAAGAGTAGAAAAAACTTAACTTCCCAATTTGGATAAAGAGTATGCGGTAGAAGTAGTAAGAGGATAAACAAAGTAAAGTTAAAAAATAACTCCCCCACTCTCACAACTACTTCTTTTAAGACCCAAGATTTTTCTTTCCTTTAAAACTAGCCCACTCTTTCTCAAAATAAGACACACGATCTCTATGCTTAAATAACCCACTATCTCTTTTTTGGAGAATAAAAATCATAAATCTCAACCACAAATTAAAACCTAGATAGAGCTAGATATTTATAAACCATCACCATAGTTGAACAAAGCCTTTGCAAAGTAATTTTTCACTCACCAAATCAACCCCTTATTACCTGTCCAATCCTCCGATTTTAGCACCACTGAAACACTTGGTTAGCAAGATTCAAAACAAGAATTAAGAGAATTTAAGAAAGACACAAGCACAAGCAACATAACGCAAATCAAAAAGGCATCTTCTCAAAGTATGAATGTCCTAATTGATGCCTAAAAAACATGACCTAAAAAGGTTAAAAACATTCACTTGATGGTTTTGGTAACTTGATTAGTGTTGCTTTTCATGACTTATGAAATTATAACCAACATTGATTTTGGTGAAGTCAATGAAAACAGACCCCTTAACCCAAGTTAATGACTACGTCAAAATCACTCAATGAGGTGAAATTTAAAGATTGAATCTTTTTTTAAATCCAGATTTTCTTCATCCTTTTAGAGATTTGAAGAGTAATAACTTATCTTCAGCAATTTCTATTAACACCTCTTGTTTTTGGACCTGGGACAAAACCAGTTTCTGCGAGAAAGTTCCACAATCACCTAATTGAAGAGGTTAGTTTTTTTTGCCACCAGTTTTATTACAACACATGACCTTTTTGTACTTTCTAAACCAAACCCAATGCATTCAGGTTATGTATGAAAAAGAAAATAAAAATGCATGCATAAATATACAGATGTTGTGACTGATCTCAGTTTAGGGTGTCACAACATCAAAACTAACACGGAATAGACAATTCACATACTGAGATCTCTTCTCAAACGAGAGAAGGTCTCTAAATCTAATGCCTTTGTGAAGATGTCAGCAAGCTGATTGTCTATCCCTACATGCTTAAGACTCACTATCTTCCTCTCAACCAAGTTTCCAATAAAGTGGTACCTTATGTCAATATGTTTGATTCGAGAGTGCTGGACTGGATTTTTTGAAATATCAATGGCACTAAAATTATCACAAAGCACAGTTAATATTCTACTATGTAGACTGTAGTCCTCTATCATGCTCCTATACATGGTGTTATCAACACTAATACCAACATCATCTCTAGAGAATTTCATGGTTTTTCCTAACGGTATTTTCTTATGAGTATCATTTTCTAACCCAAATTTCTTAACAAGATTCTTAGCATATTTGTTATGAGAAAGAAAAGTACCATCATCCATCTGTTTAATTTGCAAACCAAGACAGTAAGAGAGATTACCTTCCATGCTCATCTCGAAAAAATCACTCACCATAGATTCAATTCGAGTAACAGAAGCAAAAGTCTCATCAAAATCTGAGTCTGATTCTGGAGCAGCCTGAGTTGGTGTTAAGTCTGGTGACATGTCATCAGAACCGTCACCACCTGCATCTTCATTTTTCACATGCCTGAGCTTTTGATGCCACACCTTGGCATCACTTAGTTGCGACAGCTTGTAGAACACATTACCATTGATTTAATAGCAATTGTAAAAAATCCTCTGAACAATAAGAATACATGCATTGCCCTTGTCATAAACTTCATACTTTTCATGAGTGAACTTGACACTGAACCCACCATTGCATAGTTGGCTTATACTTATCAAGTTCTCCATTAAACCTTCAACAAGTAACATGTTCTCGAGCTTTGCAATACCAGGTACATGAAGAGTTCCTTGGCCAATGTTTTTTCCATTTGAACCTCCACCATACTTCACCTTTCCTCCACGAAACTTGACAATATTCGAGAGGAGATCTTCCGAGCCGGTCATGTGCTTAGAGCATCCACTATCAAAATACTAGGCTCCATGGATGTGAGACTTCAGAGAGGTATAAATCATGTTGCATTTGATCTCGTTCTTTTTGACCCAGACCTGCTTGACTCTGGTGTTGGTTTTGGTGTTGGGAACACAGAAACCATCACGGAACTCAGCAGTCAGCTTTGACCGTTTAAAATGAGTTTGCTTGCCAACAAGCTTCCAGCAGTATGGTCGTATATGACCTGGTTCACCATAGTGATGGAACACGTATTGTCTTCTTCTCTCTTGTGGCGTTTGGTCGACTTCACCTTTTGACTTGAATCTGGATTTCGAACAGGTTTGTATCCAATCCCGTATTTTGAAAAGTCCAGGATACTCGATTCCAGAATCATATCCACCTCGGCCTTACCCTTGTTGAGGTTTGTGAGGGTTTCTTGGACTTTCTTCAACTCGGTCTTTACTCGTTCTAGCTCATCATCCTTTTTGGTGAGGGATGACTCCAATCGGATAATTATATTCAGTTGGTCATCCTTTTCCTGAGTCAGTTTGTCCACATCGATCTTAAGATCCTTGACATTGAGTACTTGTTTTGCCCAACTAACAAATAATTGTTTATGCTCAATGCTCAGCTTCTCGTACTCGTCAAGAGATTCATCATCCTCTGCATCCATAGTACTTAGAAAATAAGGATCAGTACTTAGTACGTCAAGTAATCCGCTCTAGATGCCAATTATTGATTCGTAGGACCTATGGATGTTGAGAATAAGTATAAGTAAATGATGTTGCTTTCAATGTTAACCAACACTGAAACTAACATCAATTAGAGTTTAACTTAAAAATAAACAGCGGAAATATAAACTTAGAACACAACAGTTTAGACTCAGTTCACAGGTAAAAGTACTTGTGAACTTGGGTGTACAAACCCGAAAACTATATTACTTTTCTTTGTTCATGATCAATACAAAAAGATAAGAAGTAATATATGAAAACTAAAGTATCAAACATATGATACTAAATACTTGCCGCCTAGATGAGATATCTCCTCCGTTGGTCACGCAACTTCGAAGACCTTCTTGATCTCGGACAGTGGTTTCAAGTAGTTATCTTGCTTGTGTTCTCGCTTTGGTGTATTGTGTCGTCTTGCTCTTGCTGCGTCTCTCTTTTTCTTTGTGTCGTTATAAGCCTTGTATAAGAGAGAGGTACTTCTCTTGTGTCCTTGTCTTTTCTTAAATAGACAAGAGTCCTAAAGTCCTAAACTTGGTAGATGATTTGTACTCTTTTGTACATCTTTTTTGTTACCTTTTTGTGTCGCATTCGCATGTGTTTTGCTTGCATTTACGGGTTTTAAGAGTTGTTTTGGTCTATTTCGTTAGTTTTAGGTTTTTATAGCTTTTGTGCGGTTTTTAGTCGTTTTTCGTACTTTTTTTACCCTTTTTCGTATTTTTGGCCGTAGGATTACCAAGCGGTCCCTTGCACGCTCGGAGCATCCCACTCGACTCGAATTGGAATGGGCAAAGCAAGGAAACACAGCATGAACGAGGAGCAACAACCGGCGGACGATTAGAGCGAAACGAGAAAACCGAGCCGGAGCAGTCGAGCCAGTCGATCGACAGGTGGGTCGACTGGAAGAGTGAAATCGACTGGAGTCTAGTAGGTTCGGAGAGTTTTTGAAAGTAGTTGATCGACTGACCCCTAGTCGATCGACTGAGACGCAGTCCAGCTTGGGATTTTGGTCCTTTTTGATGTTTTTACCCCTGCGACTTTGTATATAAACCCAGCTGCTACCTTATCCAAAAAATAACCCTTCCTTGTTTGAATCTGGGGCTTGCTCCATTTCCTTCAAACCTTTACTTTTGCTTTTGTAAACCCTAGTTCATAAATCCCTAGTTTAGTGTAGTTTTAGCTAGCTTAGTAGTTAATCTTGTTTAGCTTAGTTAACTAGTTGTTAGTTAGTTGTTATTAAGCAAGTTTTGGACTGGGTGACACCTCCCTCATTTGTGTTGTTGAAGCTTTCTCATTTGTGGATCTTGAGTTTAATGCAATTGGTATTTTCTTTCTCTTAATTTTCTTGTATTGTTATTGTTGAATGTTGTTATTGAAGTTGTGTTGGMTTTTAGATTTAGTTTATGTTGTTGTTCTTTACATTTCAATTTCTCYAKTGTAGGTTTAATTGCTTTGTGTTGTTTTTCATCTTCTTGTTTAGCAAAAACTCCATTGAAGACCTCTTGAAGCTTTTTGCCCAATTTGTCCAAACAAACCTTGGATTCTTGAAAGGCTTATGGGTTTTTCTTCTTTGAGAAATTTGACTTTTACCCATTTAATGCCTTTGACTTATTTTAAATTTCAAGCTTTAGATTTCCCTCCTTTTTCCTCTTTCAAGTTGCAAGTTTTAATTTGTATTTGATGCAACTTGTTTAAAAATTAGGGGTTTAGGGTTTAGGTTCGTTTAGAACCATTAGTCGGAGTTCGTCGAGAATTGGGATTGACGACCCCAATACTTAAACGACAATTTGGGATTGACAACTCCGAATCGTGGATTAAGTGCTCGGCAAAAACCGATTAATCGTGGAGACGAACCGAATACCCTAAACCCTCATTTTCATCATTTGAATTAAAGTCTCCTTTTAAATTCAAGTTTTAGCACAAAACTTAAACCAAACCAATGACTTAATGCTTTTCTAGTGTAGATTAGTTTAATTTAGCTAAACAAGAGAATAACTAAAATCACCGACCGCCGATTATATCTATCCTCGAGAGACACGACTCGAGAAAATTTACCGCTCTACAATCGACTCCGTACTATTGCGGAGAAGATTTCTTAGAGTGCTAAGAATTCTTCGATCAGTAGACAAGTTAAACAAGTCCTAAACACAATGTAGGAAACTAAAAAAATCCTAGACACAATCTAGGAAACAAATCTAGAGTCCTAATTCTAGTTCCCTAATATATTTTGAGCCCAAGAAAGACAAACAACTAAAAAAGGAAAATAAGGAATTATTCTCAAGAATAAAATTCTCAACAAAATCAATATAATTCCCTAGAAAACATGAAATCAGAAGGAGTAGTTATAATCCTTTTCCATCGATCAAGTTTTTTCCTACAGAGTTTTCTTAACAAGGTTATAATGAGGCAGCACATGAATACTTTCACAAGAATAATATGAGGGGGAGCGAGTTTACGCTTCCACATTGTTATGTTTTGTCCTACATGGTTTTCCTAGAAACATCATGCTATAATATTATATTATCGACACAGACTCTATTACAAACAATTTGAAAGTTTTTATTCCATTATTGTTGTTTTTTCATGTAAATAGTCATTTAAGGGGAGTGTTATGAATGTCCACCAAATTTACTATTCATGTTAATAGTGTGTATATTTATTATTATGTATGAATAACTATTTTATCTCTAATAAAATTATGTAATTACTATTATATCATTAGAAATTTTCATATGAATAGAGTTTTAGTTATAATGGAAATTAAATTGAGAATTCATTCTCTATATAAACTCCTCGTTTTCTCTTTAGTTTTATAGAAATGACTTTGCGTGTCATGTTATGGCATGATATCATGAAATCGAGATAATTGGGAGTTGTGACACAAATCTTTAATTTTAAGTTATGTGAGAGACCTTTTCAAATCCAAAATCAACATTTACTTGTAAAATGAAGTATGACAAAGATGGGTATTGTCCAATTGAGTGGTATAGTGGAATGGTGAATTGGTCACATAATCATTCATTGGGCAAATGAATTAATGTATGTATTTGAATAAATCAAAATTTGTATTAACTCGTATCATCATGTATGAGGATCAAATTGATTCATATCAGTATATAGGGATAAATTCATAATATTAGCAAAAGAATGTTAGTGCTTTATCAAAGACGAAAAAACTATCGGATTGTCTAAATTAAACGTTCACTTTCTTTTTTCGAAATGATAGGAATTAATATAAAACTGAAAAGAGAAACAACACGAACAATACACAAACATATAAATACCCTTTAAAAATGGGCGTCTGTGTAAGATCGACTAATCGATTTCGGAAGCTTAATACAAAACTTCAATTGGGAGCCCTATCAATCAAGATAATGTATATGACAAAACCAAAAAGTCTTCAATAAAAATCAATTGAAAATTTATTACATTTCACTTCATTCTTATTCCTCTAACAATTTTGGATACAAAATTGACAACTACAATTTTAACATCAACTTGTTCTAACATATCTTGTTTACTGGACAATATTTCCAATTCAATTAATCTATATTACACAGTTTATTGAAATAAAATTTTATTTTTATTTTTGTCAATTTCAACAATGACAAATTTCTTTTATCACTGGTCCAAAAACAACGATTAGAAGGTTTTTTTAATAACCATTAAAGACTATTTTGAAACACTATTGATCGAGCCTTCGCAAATAATACATGCAGCTCAGATAGCGGTTCAAACCGCCTCAAATCAAGAAATTGAGCAGCGGTTATTAGTTTTGAACCGCATCAAATAAAGAAACCGAGCGGCGGTTCTTATTTTAGAAACACCTAAAACCTACCAACTTAAGAGGCTCTTTTCTTTTATACTAGCGTAATACCCGTGTTAACACACGGATATATATATATATATATATATATATATATATATATATATATATATATATTTTAATAAGTTGGTTCAAGTGGTTGGAAAGTAGAAGATAAATTTCAAATAACTTGAGAGGTTTAGGGTTCGAACCCTTGTCAACACCCTTATACAGGGTTAGTGATACCACTTGAACTACAAATTCGTGGTATATATATATTATATATATACATATATTACAATAGTGAGTGTATTAAAAATACATAAGTTTTAAGAATGAATAAATAATAATAAATAAAAATATATTATTTAATTTACCCATCGCAATTTTTTTTTTTTATAAAATAACTTATTAACTCTATTTATCATTTTCTACTTTTACTCTTGACATTGAAGTATAAAGCTGACAATTTCCAAAAATTGGTGATATAGACAAAATTGAGTATTTATCTATTGTACTTGTATAATGTTAATATAATAAAATATAATTTTAATACTACACCAAATAATATTTCAAAAAAGACAAATATTTTATTGTAAAAATAAAAACAAATAGAGAAGTATATAAACTTTTTTCTATAACTATATGTGAAAGATATTAATAAAAGATAAGGATGAGGATATGTTAGATTTGATAAAAAATATACATCAAATCTTTTTTAAAATAAATTCATATTTTGCAAATAATAAAGAAACTCCACATATTTCAAATAAGTTAAAAAAGAATAAAGTTGAAAACATAGAGCATCTCGTAATAT
>BMAC01000476.1:456918-472414 GCA_014905375.1 Phtheirospermum japonicum
TATAACTTAATATGTAATATTAACAAATAAAGTATAAGAATATCAGTCAAAAATTATAATTTATAAAATACAATAGAAAACAAAAAAATAATATGAATTTTATGATAATATATAATAAAATGTTAGACTTTTGTATGAATATCTAGAAACAAGTTGACAAATTTATCATCATCGTTGAATCAAATAATATAAATGAAAAAAAACGTATCAAAGAATTAGTTAATAGGTGGATAATTTATATTTATATGGAAAACAAAATAACATATATAATATTGAATGTTATGGACAATAGATAAAACAAACCAAAATTAAAATTTTAAATAAATAAAAATTGAGATGAAAACAGGGGAGAGAGAGCCAAGAAAATAGCATGGAGAAATATAAAGAAAAATAAATAAATATTACACAGAGATATACAAAATATTAATTTTATAGAGAAACAAAAACAGGGGAGAGAAGAAATATAAAGAAAAAAAAAGACGGATTAAAAAATTTGTGTAAAAAATTACTTAAACACATATATAATATTGAATGTCATGGACAATAGAACAAACCACAGTTAAAATTTTAAATAAATAAAAATGGTGATGAAAACAGGGGAGGGTGAAAAAAAAAATAAAATGAAAGAAATATAAAGAAAAGTAAATAAATATTACACACATACAAAACAGGGGAGAGGGGATGCGACGTGGAAGCAGAAAATACAAGTGTGGATTGAATTAGGGGCAGAGGGATTTTCGAAGGGAAAAAAAAATCAGGTTTCCTCTCACCCCTTTCATTTCGTACTATTTACTGTACCAAAGAACAACCAAAATCAAATGATATACAAAATAAATAAATCTTATTTAGTCAATACAACATAATAATGTCAAAATTTTCTTAATAGCTTCAATAATAATCGAGGAAACCACCACTCAATACAACATAGTTACCAGGTATTCGATAATCAACTCAATTAGATCAGATTTTGAAACCCTTGTTTCTTCTTCAAAGATCTTTCACCTACAGATGAAAAAGTTAACATTCATTAATCAAACATAACTAATTACAAAGACACAAACTTGAGGATAAAACAAAATTTCGAATAAAATACCATTCACACAATATTCATCCACCAAATGCCAACAAAATCGCGTAGAGCTTTTCTCTACCTATTATCAAAACTTAAATAAATCGACAATACACATTTGATCCAACATATTTAAATAAGATTAATAAGATCGAAGTGCAAAACTCACGATGATTTCATATCTAATTCTATTGCATGCGTGAGTCCATTGAATTCTTTTTTCTTTTTTTTTCTTTTTTTTTTTGCGATTAACTATGAGCACATGTTGAACAAAAAATAAAAATAAACTAAATAATAATAATAAATTCTCAAATTACTTGTATCTCTCCACTAAAGTTCTCCATATTTTCTCCTCTTTTGCTCTCTCCTGTGAGTCTCCAGCTCCGTTAAAGTCTTTCCCCACTAATGCTTCATATTCACATCCCAAATTCACATATTTTATTTATTTTTTCATTCTCAATAATTATCTTCAATATCTAATCTAATACTGTATTTTAAATACTATTATTGTTACGCAATCATTATTATCATTTGAAAGGGCAAAAGCATGACCCAAGAGTTTGAACTCCCATAATTTGATTATTAGATTGTGGTCCTAATAAAAAATCTAATGAGCTATAATTGAATGTGAGAATAAAATAATACTAAGTAAAATCAGCAGTGAATGAATAAATAAAATCCATTAAATTTGTAGGAAGCATCAAGTGCGGCATGCAAGGCGTTTATCTAATGATTCATGCTGAAAATGACAATTATCATGATTCATGTTTAGATGACACAAGTCCAACACAATTGCGTCACATTAATCCTAATTAAATACAAACAATCAAACTAAAAAATCAGTTCAAGGTGTTCTTCTTTCCAGACGATGATGTATAATGAATTATCTAATTCCTAGACAGTGACTGATTAAATTTAATATTTCATATGTATCATAATTACAAGGTTAGGTTAAATAGCCAGCACTTAAATTTCCAATCGTGGGTCCATTAAAATCTAATTAAGATTATTCAAATCCCAGTAGTACGCAATTTCTGAATGACTTTTAAGAGTAGACTTGCAGAAGTTGATTATATATATGAGTCGAGGGCAATTCTGTAATTACACACCATGGGTTACTTATATAAGAAAGCTCACTACGAAACTTTCAATTATTCACACATTGCTCTCCACTTAAAACAACTACACATAAAATTAATAAAATAATAATAATAATAATAAAATATGGTTGCAGCCACCGTGACAACGGCCGCCCAAGGCGGCGCGGCAAACGGTTTTTCCACCTTGCATCCAGACATCATAAATTCCCACATCCTCACCCGGTTAGACGGGCCAGCTCTCGCCTCCGCCGCCTGCTGCTCCGCCACTCTCCGCCACCTTTCCTCCTCCGACGACCTCTGGTCCCAAATCTGCCACTCCACGTGGCCGTCCACCGCCTCCCCGCTGCTCAGCCACCTCATCCCCACCTTCCCCGGCGGCGGGGCACGCGCCTTCTTCTCGGAGGCCTACCCAATTCTCTCCGACGTCCGCTCATCGCCGTCACCTCCGCCGACGGAACTAATCTCCGCCGTCGACATACGCTACAAGGACGAGCTGATATTCAGCAAGGCTCAGAAAACCGAGACCGTGACCGACTGGTTCCGGTGCTCGCCGTTCAGGGTCGACCTGCTGGAGCCCAAGGACGTGGTCCCCACGCGGATCAGGCACGGAGACGGCGCGTGCGCGGCGACGATCGACGGGATGACGCTGAGCTGGATTGTAATCGACCCGGTGGGGCGGCGGGCGGCGAACCTCTCGTCTGACAGGGCGGTGGCGGCGCGGCGGCACTGGCTGACGGGGGAGGTGCAGGTGCGGTACGCTTCGATCCTGGCCGTCGATCATCATCAGCATGGTCACGTGAAGTGCGGGATAGTGGTCACGTGCGGGGAGTCCGAGAGTGGGGAGATGCAGGTGAGGGAAGTTAGCTTGGAGATGGAGGACATGGATGGGATGCATTTGAACGGGAAGGACAGTTTGGTCTTTTTGCAAGGGGCGCTGGGGGGGCAAAAGGGGACGGGAAAAAACAGGGTGCCAGAGGGTCAGCGTAGGTACAAGGAGTATGAGGAAATGAAGAGAGAGAGAAGAGAGAGAAAGCTGAGGACTGAGGGGGCTTTAGATATTTTGTGCGTAGCTTTTGGGATATCCTTTTTTGTCTCGTCTTGCTGTTTTCTTTTGTGTAGATAGGCAGGCAGAGCATAAAAAAAAAGGGGGGAAGGGGGTAAGAAGGTAATTAGCCTTAGATTAGAGGGAAAATTGAGAATGTAATTGCTGCTGCCTAAGTTTTAGTATTATTTATTCTCAAGGAGTCAACTTATAGGGGCAGTTCAGAATTAGGCGAAGGTCATTTTTAGTGATGAACAATACAAATGTATACAGTACTTTGATTGTTATAAATTATATACATACTCCGGATTATATGTTAGTTCATAGTATATTAATAAGGGGAGTTTTAGAACAGTCCAGCATCCAGAGCAATGGTTACAAGATGCCACGATGGAACCATGTATGATTTTCCATCATTTACTTCTGTTTAATTGGTTCGTAAATAAACAAATATTTGTTGGAATTATGGTGCATCCAAGGCAAATGAGCACGCCTTTCTGCCGATTCTTCGCAGTCTGTTATATTTGTTTATTGATTATATATATATATATATATTCTTTGGAGTTAAATAATACAGTAAAATTCTCAATAAAGGTTTCTCCCCTCTAAAATTGGAAATTCAAGATAAACTGATAAATCCTTCATGCAACTCATTTGATAGTGAATTAGTCTATGAGCATGTTATTGGTGGTCTTGCACCCTATTAAAAGTAGTAGTCTTTCTTTCTATGCAATTGGGTATTGGAATCTGGACAAACTCATAGTCAATCATGAAACGAAACTTTCAAATTTGATCCTATCTAGTCATGCATGAGACTTAACAATTTATGTAATTATTATTACACCTTCGTTCGGCGGTGGAGTCCTATAAATGACATCACATTTATCTGACCTATTTGATTATTTATTTTTCTTTTTTTCTAATAAATACACGTTGGGGTGAATATCATGTGTTATATAGGGTTCCGTAATAAAACCCTATCTGGTTCTATAGAAAAATTTCTCATCCAGACTGCCATACACAATATATTTATATTCGGACCGGCCAATCCAACTAGATTAATCGGTAATCGGTCATTTGTCCAGTTCGTCTGAGTAGGCTTGAAATCGGTGTTACCAGATAAAAATTGAGAAAAACTCGGAAACCAGTGTGCCAGTAGCAAATTGGGTTTTGTAATTGCAACTTTAATAAAAAAAAATTTAATGGTTGAAATTTAATATTTAAAATAAAATTTCTTTTAGGGAAAACCATAAGTAAGTCTATTTCGACCGTAAATAAAACTTTTTTTTTACTACTTAGGTTTATAAAAAATTTATTTTTTACACAAATCGGTGAAAGAACTATTACATGTACCAATTTAAAATTAACATTAAACTCACCTCACTCACCCCATTCACCTTTTATTTTTCACCCAATACGATTTTATCTTTTTTCTTACCCATTTGTCAGCTTTTTCACGACAAAAGTCAGTACACGAAACTCGTGCACCCGTGTTGTCCATATACTCATGTACTATTCAATTTTTATTTTGATATTATTTTTAAATTAAAGTATAATTAATCTTAATACATAAATTAAAACTAAATTAAACTAAAATTTGAATTTCGTTAGAAAAAATAATTTTGATTTTTTTATAGTACACGATATGTCTACACGAGATAGACATCGTGTACTATAAAAAATCCAATTCTTTTTTATAGTACATGATATATCTATCTCGTATAGATATATCGTACACTTGAGTTAGACATATCGTACAAAAAAAAAAAATTAAAATTCTGGGACTACAGTACACAAATGTCTATCTTATGTCTATTTCGTGTACACGAGATAGACAATACAAAATAAGAAAAATCCAGAAATTATATAATTTTTTTTTTAATAGTGCACGATATGTCTATATCGTATACACGAGTTACACATATCGTTTACTGGAAAATTATATACAATTTAAATTTTTTAATACTACAAGATATGTCTATCTCGTGTACACGAGTCAGACATATCGTGTATTGTGTCACTACAAGTGGGGGAGATGAATACCATGGGCTTTTTGGTCATTTAAGAAATAAAGAACATTTCTAATGAGGGTAGTAGATAAATGATTTATTTATTATAACACGTGTACTTTAAATTCTTTTCCTTTTTTGTTTTAATCATTCAAAGATAAAAGAATGGCTCCCTCCTTAGGAAGTGAGAATCAATGCAACTCAGGGCCCGTTTTATAGGACCTGTTTGTACTAGTATTCATGTTGATGTTTTGGCATAGTGATAAATAGAAAAAATGTGCATATTTTTTAGTGGTAAAATCACATACTTATATGCTTTCATTTATTTGCGACGTTGATTCTTCTTCTTATTGGCACATTTGATCTATGATACATTAATATCAGAATTTATGTTTATTTAAGCAACTTTGAAATATTTTTGATTTTAGAAGGATGAGTATATGCCTGTGAGTGGAGTTTTAATGAGATTGGGCCGAAAATCCAAGTCCATTGGGTTTGTCTGCCACATTGGGTTGACCAGTGTACTCCCAAAATTGGGAATTCAAAGCCCTGGGCCCTATATACTTAACATGCTCATCACCAGCGCCTTAAAAAGAATATGCTGCGTTAAAAGTAGCCCTAGAAAGCTGATTAAAAGAAAAGGGGGAAGCTTGCATGATAGAAGAATAGAACAAAAAAATGGCAGATCACAAGAGGACGAGACGTGAGATTGGAGAGATAACACCATACGAAGACGAGAGAAAGGAGCAGTAAGTTGTGGAGTTCTTCCTCAAAAGATCACGACGTTTGTCATATATTTTCTTTCCTTTTTTCTTCTCTTTTTATTAAACCCATGACGATGAATATGTTAAAATTAACTATGTTTATCTTATTTTTTATTTTTTTTAATTCTGATTCGAAGTGACGTTTGAAACGTATTTGATGAGATTGTAATTTAAATTACATTACGTATTCTCTACTCGAATCTCTTGAATAGTTTTATGTTGTGAATTTAATTATTCTTATTATATGATTTCTTAATCATAGTTTGGCCAAGTAGATTAGGGTTTTATATTATTTATGATAAAATAGGATTCGTAATCAGTAATTATTTCGAGTCTAATTTCACAATTAGAGACGATTGAGCCTAGTCAATGAACAACATAATTCAAGGTCCCTTACGTTGAATTTATCAACTTAATATCTTTTATACTCCATCATTTTAATTTTTAATTCTTCTAGCGTTATAGATTTAAAGAGCTTGTTTTAAATCACTCGTCTAAGTTGGTTCGATTAAAGAGCTTATTTTAATTGAATAAAGAAACGATAGGGGTGAAAAGAGCTTTTTGTTGGATCCAAAATAGAAATTCAAGGGATTAGATGTGAATTTAGCGTTAAATTAAATTACAATCGAATCAAAAGATAAACGAAACTAAGAATCATAATTCTTTTGAAATACTTATTTTCATTATATTTTCTTAATTTAATTGCTTATATTTTAAATTATATTTTTGCTTTAGTTCAGTTATTATTAGTGATAGTAGATTAAATCTTTTCAACCAAACCCCCCAATATATATTTAATTAATTACGTCGATTACGTACGCATAGTTTTATCGCTTTTTTTTTTTTTGGGATTGAATCTTATTTGCTATTTCTACAAAATAGTTGAAGTAAAAAGGTTATTTAATTTAGTGTGATTCGACAACACATCACATCTATACTTGGAATTAGATTGATTTGGTTTCGTCATGATGATTTGTCAATATGTTGACAAGTCATACGTTCATTTAATGGATTTTTTGCGGTATATGGCTTGTTGAGATTTTGTTTATTAGACCGGATTTTAAAGAATTTAGCTTTACATTTTCTATAAGTTGTGTGTTAAAGTGCTAGTGTATTGTAGTAATAAAAAAAAAACATATGTAAACATAATGCTTATTTGAGTAAGTGTTGTAAGAAGAAAAAAATTAGATAGTGCCTTTTTGAGTAAGTGCTATACCAAAACACGTTAGATAACATTTATATGTGCAAGTGCTATAAGAAAATAGTGTTTATATAACGCTTGTTGAAGTAAGTGATATGATGAAAGGAATTAGATAGCATTTGTTTAAGAAAGTGTAATACAAAAAACTGTTAGATATCACTTATTTGAAAAATAGCTACAGTAGACTAGTTTTTGATAGCGCTTTTCTTGCGTAAGGTGTTATGGAAGGTTCTTCTAAGATAGCAATTTAGTGCGAAGCACTATCTTAGTTAGATATTAGATAATACTTTTAGAAGATCTATTATAAGAAAATGTTACTTAGATAGCGCATACTTAGATATCACTTTAAAGGGCTATCTGAACATGAAAATAAGTGCTATTGGAAGCAATTTTTGGAATAATGACTTCACATTTATTTAAGAGATTAAATATTTATATAAATTTAAACAATATTTTATATAAAAAATAGTATTTTACTGAGGGGAACACCTAGGGAAATATTGCCCTCGAAATTTTCGAGGGCATTACCGAGGGTAATTTTTACCGAGGGATTTTACCTTCGGTACTACTCCCTTCGGAATTGTGCCAATGTTTGCCGCCATAATTATAAAAGGTAATACTTAAGACTTTCTGAAGGTATCATTATCGAAGGAATTTACCCCTCGGAAATTACCGAAGGGAAATTATTCCCTTCGAGAATTTCCAAGGGGAACTTCTCCCCTCGCTTTGTTTGAGATCTAAAATAACTCAAAATTAATAATATATAAAAATAAACCATATACTTTCATTTTAAGCACGTTCCCTTGATTAAATGTGTTTACGTACAAATTATTTACATATTCACTTTTATAAACAAATGGATTAATTGTGTGCTAACCTTCTTTTTATGATTATTTTTTTGGATTTTCCTTTTGCAGATGCGGAGAAAGGTCGAAAGAACGAAACACGAAAAATATTATGCTTAACAAATAAATAACCCTAAGATACATCGATCAACTTGTTAGGTTTGAAATGCAAAGCTAAGAAGCGTTGTGATTTTGTGAAGATGGCACGAGATGCATTTTGTTGTCATAGAACAACGAGAATTGGTAATTGATCAGTAAATACGCCTTTTTTATTTTCCAGGTTTTTTTTTATTTAAAAAAATGAGGGGAACTAATTCCCCTCTAAAAGCCAAGGGGAACTGATTCCCCTAGGAAATGCTTCCCCTAGGTTTTTTAAATTAAAAAAAATTGAATAAAATAAAAAATAGAAAAAATATAAAAATAAACCATATTCTATCACTTTAGGCACGTGGGGTGGTTTTGACCCAGTCTCGCTGGAAAAATATCATCGAGCATATGCGTATTTACACATGTCTTGTAATTCGACCAACAAAACAAGATACAATCTATCGATAAAGGTTAGAAACGCAAAGCGAAGAAACATCGTGATTTTGTGAAGGTTCCACAAGGTGCGTTTCGTTGTCATAAAACTACGAGAATCAGGTATTTATCGGTAAATATGCCTTTTTTATTTTTTTTGATTCTTTTCTGTTTTAAATAAAATATTGAAATTTTTTTTTGAAATAAATAGAAAAAGCGTAGAAATAAAATAAATCCTATGATTTTAGGCACGTGGGGTGGTTTTGACCTAGTGTCGATAGAAAAATATCACCGACCATGTTCGTATTTACACGTATCTTGTAATTTGACCAACAAACCAAGATACGATCGATAGATCAACTTGTTAGGTTGGAAACGCAAAGCGAAGAAGCGTCGTGATTTTGTGAAGGTGACACGAGGTGCATTTTGTTGTCATAGAACCATGAGAATCAGGTATTTATAGGTATATACGCCTTTTCTATTTTTTTTTAATTTTTTTAATTAATAAAAACTAATGGGAACCTAGTCCCCTCGGAAAATAACCGAGGGGATCTATTTCCCATAGGAAAATTACCGAAGGGAAGTAATTTCCTTCGGTAATTACTGAAGGTTTTTCTGAGGGTATTATTGCCCTTGGTCCCATTTATGAAAACAGTAGTGGAACAGCCCTCGCTGCTCACTCTGCAACCAAAAAAGAAAAACTACCTCAGATCTCTGTCGCCGCCCTCTGTTTCTGATGTTGTTGCCGCCATCATTGCTGCTACTCGCCGCTGTCCTCTCCAGATCCGCCCTCTGTCGCAGCAACCCAACTACCGCCGCTCGTTGCCGTTAATGACGATAGACACATATAAAACCCGATTCCGGCTATATTCAGAAATAAAAACTACTATAAATTCCTAATGAGCCCCTTTGATCCTTTATTTTGTCTCTTTGTTATCCATGAGCATAATTATAGCTCTTATTTCCTTTAATTTGTGAGATGAGAGTTTATTCTACATTGGGCTATCGAGATTTGACGATTGTAGGTGTAGAATTTAAGGTCTATGGTTTCGAAAATAAGTCTCTGATTTACGATGTTGTTATCAATGTTAAAAAATACTAACTAACAACATCAACCAGAGTAAAATAAATAATATGCAGCGGAAATTAAATTTAAGAACACGATAAAAAAAATTCAGTTCACAAGTAAAAGTACTTGTGAACTTGGGTGTACAAACCCGAAAACTATATTACTTTCTTGTTTTTCGATCAATACAAAAATATTAAGTAATATATGAAAACTAAAGTATCAAAACATATGATACTAAATACTTGTCGCCTAGGTTGATTAAGCTCTTCTCCGTTGGTCACGCAACTTCAAATAACTTGTCGATCTCGAACAATGGCTTCAAGTAGTCTTCGTGTTCTTCTCTCCTTGCCGTGCGTCTTGCTTTGCGTCGTGCGTCTTCTTCAGAAATCCCGTGCGTAAAAGTTGTCATTAGCTTTAGAATTCTTCTTGTCTTAAATACACAGTCCTAGAATTCTAAACTTGGAAAATAAGCATACTAAAATCTAGACACAATCTAGGAAAATAAAGTCCTATAAATAAATTAGGAAACACAAACTAGAGTTCCTAATTAATTTTGTGCCTAAGAAAGGCAAATAACAAAAGATGAATTATTGCCAAGAATAAATTCCTTAACAATCTCCCCCTTTTGCCTTTCTGGACAAAATACTACGACGCAAACACAAATGAAAATAAAAATACTAACTCCCCCTAAGTTAGAAAAACTTCCCCTAAACAAAACACCCAATGTTGTCAAGACAGCTGACCAACATTACAAACCAACATTGTTTAGAAAAACATTAACCAAACCAAAGAGGGAACTTATTGACTTCGAACCCTCTTCGAACGACGAGGGGATATCGAGGTTCCTTCACCCCTTTCCTTCCTCTTCTTCTTCTGCATTCCCTTCATTTTCCTCAAAGCCTTATTGCGAGAGCGAATTCGCTTCTTTCGCTTTTCCTGAGCAAGACTGGCCAAGGCTTCGGCAGCAACAACTTTTTCTCCACCAACATCATCTTCAGTAGCATCTTCATCAATAGCTTCGTTATCCGCATCAACATCTTCTCCCTCTTTTTGACCAGAAAGCGAAAGGGCTTCCAAGAGAGAGCGACGAAGAGCCTTCAGCTGAGTCATCTGCAAATCAATGGAAGCCACATGCGCACGAAGGACCTGTGCAGAAACGTGGACCATGGTGGGATCGCCCCTCCCAACATTACTAGCAATATTTGCTCGGAAAGGGGCTTGCCACGACAGATCAATAACTCTAGCACCTGTAGTATGCTGGTCTCTCAAAGCAAACCAACCTGCCTCACCTGTGAGCACATCATCGGGACGAAGTTTCAAACCTTGGTTCTCCAGTAAGCTAAAAATTAAAGAAGGAAAACACAACGAGGCCGCGGACTTTGTGGTGGCAAACTTAGCAACAATATCAAAAACATGCTAGCCAAAACTAAATTTGATTCCTCTCCCAAGCCTATACAAGAACTGGGCCTGAGGCCGCGTAACACATGTTGTGTTCTTGGAGGGAACCCAATTACAAATAGCAAGCTTATGCAGAATAGAGTAAAGAGACGAAAGGCGAGTACTAGGGAGCTATTCAAACCATGCATTAACCAGACCATTAGACAAAAACGAAACCACCTCATTCATATCATCAACCGTTGAGTCACCCTAGTATGACTCAGTGCCAAACAACTCATCAATCAAATTAGGATTGAAAGAAAACACCTTGCCACGTACATATACTTTGCCATAATTTACGGACTCCAAATCAACCATGGAGGGCAAAAGATTAGCATAAAACTCGACAACTATATCGCGTACAAAAGGCATTGCCGTGGAAACGGTGGAAAGGTACAAATCCTTGAGTGCATCTTCCACACGCTTGGGCTCTATTCTAGAAAGGTATAAAGACTCACGAATCTTAAAGCAGTTAGTAGACAGACATACGTACCTGACCATTTCTTTAAAAATTTTCTGTCGCCTTCTTGTGCTCCTTTCATCTAAATCTCCAATAATTTGGCCCACAGGATGGTTTTTCTGTATTCTTGATGGAATATCCCTCTGATGAAGATCAATGGGATCAGCTGGATCTTCTTCTTCTGAATCAGAATATGATTATGAGGCGGCTTGGCTTGATGTTGGTTCTGATGTTGAGATCCCAGTATCAACATTGGTATCAACATCTCTCAATTCTCTGGGTTCAGCGCCTGCATCTCTGTTCTCAATTCCTGCACTATCATCTGAAGTAGGAGTGACATTTTCTTGAGGATTTTGATCATAAACCAGATCATTATCCTCGGTAGGTTTGACTCCACTCGTTAGATCGTCGAACTTGACATTAACTGACTCAAATATGCTTCGAGTTCTAAGGTTAAACAACCTATATGCATGACTATTTTGGGAATACCCCATAAAAATGCACTTGTCACTCTTTGAGTCCAGTTTAGCTAGATGAGTTCTATCATTGAGCACATAGCAAATACATCCAAACACATGAAAATAGCTCAAGTTCGGTTTCTTACCCATCAACAACTCATAGGGAGTAGCACATGACCCTGGTCTAAAAAAATCCCTATTTGTAATATGACATGCAGTATTCATTGCTTCAGCCCAAAAACGTTTTGCTATACTATTTGAAATGAGCATAGTTCTGGTCATCTCAACAAGAGTCATATTTTTGCGTTAAGCTATGCCATTTTGTTGTGGAGTAATAGGTGAAGAAAATTCATGACTTATGCCCTCCGAAGTGCAGTATTTAGAGAAAGATACATTTTCAAACTCTTTATCGTGATCAGTTCTAATCCTAGCAATGTTCACATCAAACCTTACACACAGCTTTTTTGCAAGTCTTTTGAATACCTCAAAAGTTTCAGATTTTTCTTTTAGAAATTCTACCCAAGTGAATCTAGAAAAATCATCGACAATAACCAAAACATACTTCTTACCACCAAGGCTCTCGACTTCAAGTTGTCCCATGAGATCCATATGAAGGAGTTCAAGGCAAGATGATGTAGTGAGACTTTGCTGGACCGGATGTGGTACTCTGACCTGCTTTCCTTTCTGGCATGCCTCGCACACAGGAGTGATCTTGGTGTTGAGCTTAGGAAGCCCAGTCACTGCTTCTTCTTTGGCCAACCTGTCCATCATCTTGTAATTGACATGCCCCAGTTTTTGATGCCACATCTCAGCATCACTTAGTTGAGATATCTTGCAAAAAGCATCACTGTTGATTTGATAACAATTATATGAAGTTCTCTGTCCAACAAGGATACATGGACCATCCTCCTCATAGACTTCACACTTCTCACGGTTGAATCTGAAACTAAACCCTCCGTTGCACAGTTGACTTATGCTGATCAAATTTGCAGTAATTCCTTCTACCAGCAACACATTTTCTAGGGTTACAATGCCGGTAACATGGAGAGTTCCTTAACCAACAATTTGGCCATTTGCGCCTCCACCATACTTTACCTTTCCACCTCGAAATCTGACAATGTTGGAAAGAAGCTCATCTGACCCAGTCATATGCTTGGAGCAACCACTATCGAAATACCAGGCTCCAGGGACGTGGGACTTCAGGGAGGTATGGATCATATTACACTTGACGTTATTTTTCTTGACCCACACTTGTTTGAATCTGGTGTAGGTATTGATTTTGGTATGACGGAAACCAACATTGGATTTAGCAGCCGCGTTAGTTCTCTGAAAGTGTCTTCTCTCGCCTATGATCTTCCAGCAAAAAGGCCTAATGTGCCCTGGTTCACCACAATGATGGCACACAAACTATCTCTTTCGCTTTTTGTGTCGTTTGGAAGATTTCTGTTCTTGACTTGAGACTTGCGTTGGCTGATTAGGTTTGAAACCAATCCCATGCTTTGAGGTTTCTAGGAAGCTTATCTCTAAGATTTCATCAAGCTTCGCCTTACTCTTGTTCAGATTTGATATGGTTCCTTGGACCTTTGTCAACTCGGTTTTCGTCTTTTCTAACTCAGCATCCTTCTTGGTAAGAGATGTTTCCAAACGGACAATTATGTCAAGTTGATCATCCTTTTCTTTGGTTAGTTTCTTTTACTTCTTTCATGATATCCTTGACCTTGAGTACCTGTTTTCCCCAGCTGACAAATAGTTGCTCGTGTTCAACACTTAGCAGCTCGTATTCCTTATGGTAATCAGTAGTTTCAGCATTCAAGCACACGATGTTGGTTTCAAGGATATCAACATGGACGTCGTCGTCCCACACAACATGGGTAAACAAGGATGGAACATGTTCAGTTGACTCGGAATCATTGACATCCTCAGTGAAGTCAGTAGCAACCATGCTTTTCTTCCCAAGAGTGTTAGGGCATTCATTCTTGTAGTGTCCCCAACCTTTACATTCATGACATTGCACCTCACTGAGAGGTCTCGTGGGATTGGATGCATTGGGAATTGAGGATGTGGACTGAGATCTGGGAAGAGCACGTCCAGTAAATTTTGGCGTAGACACCTGTGGCCTGGTCTTCGTACTTGAGCCTCCAAGGCTATTCTTCTTCTTCAAGAAACTATTGAAACATTGGGTAACAAACGATAATTTGTCTTCCTCAAGCGTAGTGGATTCCATCTTTTTCAGAATCCCATTGAAATCAAACTCCTCATCATCTTCGTAGTTGTCTGGATTAGTATCGGAGGAAAAGGCAACATTCTTCTCTTTCGAGTTGGAACCAAGATGTTCCATCTTATACTGCTTAAGGTTTCCAACTAAGGTGTTATACTCAATGTTATCAACATCTTTAGACTCTTCTATAGCAACCACCTTCATATTATATTTCTTCGAAATAGACCTCAGCAGTCTTCCCACAAGTCGAGAGTTAGTTATTGATTCACCAAGCTCTCTGCACTCGTTTGTGACGTCTGACAATCTCATGGCGTAGTCCATGATTGACTCCTTCTCATCCATTCTCATCGCTTTGAAAGTGGACATCAACATTCTCAGCCTTGATTTCTTCACGCTCGCAGTTCTTTCACACACACTTTGGAGTGCGTCCCATGCATCCTTTGCTGACTCGTAATTCTTGATGACTCGGTAGTAGCTTGCATCTACATAGCTACACAAGGTATTGATGCATTTGGAGTTCCAGTTTGCAGCAGCTTCTTCCTCAGGAGTCCAATCTACTTCCTTTTTGGGGAAGGTATCGCCTTCACCATCAGTAAAACGTGGAATTTCTCATCCAAGGAGGACGGTCTTCCATACACGTTCGTCAATGATTTTTAAGTGCCAACGCATCATTTGTTTCCAGAGGGAATAATTCTCCCCATTGAGGATCGGTGGCCTTGGGTTGCCTTGAGCATCCATAGCACCTAAAAAATAAGGATCAATACTTAAAAGGTTAAGTAACTCGCTCTAGATGCCAATTGTAGAATTTAAGGTCTATGGTTTTGAAAATAAGTCTCAGATTTACGATGTTGTTATCAATGTTAAACAACACTGACTAACAACATCAACCAGAGTAAAATAAATAATATGCAGTGGAAATTAAATTTAAGAACACGATAAAATAAATTCAGTTCACAAGTAAAAATACTTGTGAACTTGGGTGTATAAACCCGAAAACTATATTACTTTATTGTTTTTTGATCAATACAAAAATATTAAGTAATATATGAAAACTAAAGTATCAAAACATATGATACTAAATACTTGTCGCCTAGGTTGAACAAGCTCTTCTCCGTTGGTCACGCAACTTCAAATAACTTGTCGAGCTCGAACAATGGCTTCAAGTAGTCTTCGTGTTCTTCTCTCCTTGCCGTGCATCTTGTTTTGCTTTGTGCGTCTTCTTCAGAAATCCCGTGCGTAAAAGTTGTCATTAGCTTTAGAATTCTTCTTGTCTTAAATACACAGTCCTAGAATTCTAAACTTGGA